>PVKA01032195.1:0-16098 GCA_004027165.1 Ctenomys sociabilis
CTGTACATTATTCTGTAGTTCCTTTGTCTGTGTCATCCATGTGGATGAGTCACGGCCAATGCTTGACGAGATTGCTCTCTGTGAGAGCCTGAGAGAAAGTTTTCTCTTCATGTGACTCTCCCCAGGCACACTATAGAACTTCAATCTCTTTCCTCTGTGGCTCCACAATCTCCTTGCTCAGAAAATTTGGAGCTCACCTATTTCTTTTTTAATTTGGGGAATTACTTCTCGTTTTATTTCCTGTAGAGCTTTCTGCTGTTGTTCCTTTGCTGCTGTATCTGTTACCTCATTCGTTCCAGCTGAGCTAGTGTCCTCTGCCCTTCCTGATGGACTCGAGGTCTGGGATTGCATTTTTCCCCTTCTCTTTGTCATTTTGTATAGCACTGATCTTTGACCTTTGGTGTAGAGCTTTGGTGCAGCTATAACCTTAGCTTGTTATGAGATTCGGGTGCCAGTTTATTAAGTTTGAGATTTTCCAGATATGCCTATCCTGGGTCTAGGTGTTGTGTTCAGTTCCTTTTTTGCTGCAGCTCCTTTGGTTCCGCTATGTTCGTTCCCGGGGTCAGCCCTCCTGTGTCAGGCAGGTTCTTCCCCAGGTGGGTGGGCCTGGGCTTTGGTAGGTCTTCTGGGCTCACAAAAGGATAGTGGATGATCTTATTCACTGAGTAGGCTGTACTGAGCTGGCCAGCTTGTGCTGGGTCCGGTTCTACAGGCCATAACCCGAGAAGGCTGGGAAAGGTCCCTCTGGTGCAGTGGGCCTGGCGCCGTCACTCACAGGCCAGGCTGTGCTGGGTTTCGGTCCGTAGCCTGGGACCGTGGATTGCTGAGAAATGTCCCTCCGGTGTGGCAGGCTTGGAGTTCTCACTCGAGGCCGACCTGCACTGTGTCTGGGGCTGTGGGCTGGGACCAGTAACCACCTGGAAATGTTTCTCTGGCACAGTGTGCCTGGAGCTGTCACTGGGCCACGGGGTGTGGCGGGCAGCTTAATCCCTGGAAAATGTATCTCAGGCACGATGGCCCTGGGGTTCTACACTCACTGTCCTTTGATGCCCAGAGAATCGGGGAAATTCCCACTCAATCAGTGGGCTTTAGGTTAGGGGATCCGGTGAGGTGTTGGTGAGTAGGTCCTGAGGTTTCAGGCCAGTCACTGGCTTGGAGGGGTTGGGGACAGGGATCCACGTAGCGCGAGTGGGAAGAAGCCAAAGGCTCTCCCTCAGACTCACCACCCTCTCACTAATCTGGGAAGCCTGGTGAGTCCTGTGAATTCGCTCTCGCTGGGCGAGCTTGGCACGGGAACCAGGAGGCCGCTGGAGTCATCCACTGTCTCAGGCTCGTCTCTGGTTGGTCGGGCGTGGGCAGGATGGAGGAAGATGGCGGAGTCGGCCGCGCTGTCTCTGGCCAGTCTCAAGGGCTGGGCGGGGGCGGGCAGGATGGAGCAGGATGGCAGAGTTGGCAGCGCTGTCTCTGTCTGGTCTCAGGGGCTGGGCGGGCGCAGGCGGGATGGAGCAGGATGGCAGAGTTGGCTGCGCTGTCTCTGGCTTGTCTCTGGGGGTGGGCAGGCGCGGGCCGGATCGAGCAGGATGGCGGAGCGGGATTATATCTTCTATAAATTTATTGTAGATTTTAGCTTTGAATCCATGAGGATATGGACTTTGCTTTGTCAGTAGGCTTTTTGTTACATTTCATATTTCGTTGGTTGTTATTGGCTTATTGAGAGTTGTTATATCTTCTTGGATCAGTTTTGGTAATTTGTACCTTTTGAGGAATCTGTCCGTTTCTTCTGTGTCTTTTATTCTATGAGCATAAACATTCTCGAAGTAACTATTCATAATCTTCTGAATTTCCACTGGATCTGTGGTGATTTCGCCCTTTTCATTCCTTATTCCATGTAATTGAATTTTTTCTTTACTCTTTTTGATGAGGTTGGCTAGAGAATTATCAACTTTATTTAGTCTGTCAAAGAAGAAACTTGTGATTTGTGGATTCTTTGAACTGTTTTCTTCATCTCAATTGAATTAATTTCTACTCTAATCTTTATGATTTCTTCCTGTCTTTGTGCTCTGGGTTTCTTTTGCTCTTCTTTTTCGAGATGTCAGAGGTGTAACATTAGTTTGGTTATTTGTTCCTGTTCTGTTTTCCTAATGTCTGAGTTCATTGCTATGATTTTCCCTCTAAGAACTGCTTTCATTGCATCCCATAAATTCTGGTAAGTTGTGCTTGAATATTCCTTGAACTGTAGATATTGTTCAATTTCTTGGTTAATTTCTTCTGTGACCCATTGATTTCTGAATAGGGTGTTGTTTAATTTCCACGAATTTAGTGGGATTTTCTGTTTTTTTTTTGTTTTGTTTTTTTTTTTTTTTTTTGTCATTTAGTTCCAGTTTGATTGTGCTGTGGTCAGATTATATGCATTGGATAATTTCTTTTTTTTTGCATATACTTACGCATGACCTCTGGACTAGTATGTGGTCTATTTTGGAAAATGATCCATGTGTAGCTGAAAAAAATGTGTATTCAGCTGTGGTTTGGTGGAACACTCTATATATTTCCACCAGGTCCATTTGTTCCAAGCTCTTGTTCAGTTCTGCTACTTCTTACAATCCTGTTGAGATTGTGGTCTTAGATATTAGTTTATTCATGTCCATTAAGATTTTGTCTAACATAGTTTGGTGCTTCTGTGTTTGTTGCATAGATATTTATGAGTGCTATCTCTTTCTCTTGACTTTTTCTGCTGACCAATATATAGTTGCCTTCTTTGTCTCGTTTGATCCTTCTTGGTTTGAAGTTGAGATGGTCTGAGAACAGAATTGCTGCTTCTGTTTTTTCTGAGGTGCTAGAGCATGTAGTACTGTTTTTCATCCTTTGACTTTGAGGCTATGAATGTCCTTTTGAGTAAAGTGTGTTTCTTCTATACAACATATTGTTGGATTTTGTTTCCTAATCCACTGTGCCGTCTATTTCTCTTAATATGTGAATTGAGTCCATTTACATTGATGGTTATAATTGAAATGTGTTGATTTATGTTTGTCATATTTACCTGGTGTTGTTTACTCCTTTGTATCCTGTGTTTAATTGTCTGTCCTGTTTAGTGGGTTCTTTCTGTTTTCATTGGTGGAGTTCTGGTCATTGTGGTCTTTCTCTAGAACATCTATCAGCAGCCTGTGTAGGGATGGCTTTGTCACCATGCAATTCTTTAGTTGTTCTTTGTTGCGGAAGTATTTTACTTCTGCATCAAACTTGAAAGAGAGTGTTGCAGGGTATAATGGTCTGAGGTGGAATTTGTTTTTGTAGTGGACTTGCAGAACTGTGCTCCATGCTCTACTTGCCTTTATGGCTTTTGCAGATCAGTCGGCTGTAATTCTGATGGGTTTTCCTCTGAATATGATCTGTTTCTTCTCTCTGGTAGCTTTCAGTACAGTATTTTTTTGTGTTGGTTTTCTGGGATCTTAACTATTATGTCTCGGTGTGTTTTTACTTGGGTTGAAGTTATTTGGTGTTGTGCATGCTTCGGTAACCTGAATGTTGGATTCTTTCCTCATATTTGGGAAGTTTTCTGCAATTACTTCTCCCCAGATTCTACTTATGTCATTTGTATTGAGTCTTTCATTCTCATTGATACCAATTAATCTCACAGCGTTCATCCTAGCATCATCTTGCAGGTGATGGATTATTTTTTCCTGCATTCTTGTTGTTTTTAAAAGACATTTTCTCATCTTTTCACTAGCAGCAGCAGCATCTTCAAGATCTGAAACTGTCTTCTCTTTCACTCAAACGGTTTTGTAGACTCTTGATTGATACTTTTTGCTCTTTGATATCTCTTTTACTCTTTTTCATGTGTTCTATTTCTTTTCTGTATTGCTCATTCAAGGAATCCATCATATTTCTGATCTCCTCTATTTTTTATCCATGTCTTCTTTAGAGGTATTTATTAATTCTTTTTCTGCAGTGTTTCTTCCAATTGGGGTTCCTCTGTATATTTCCAGTCTTATTTCTGTATTTCAGATGCTATGATTTCAAATAATTCTTTTTTTTCAAAGAATTCTTATTTGATTTCAGAAATTATTTCTGCTTTGCGTTCCTCATGACCTTTCTGCTGTTGTTTCTTTACTTCAGATGCTGTTAATTTATACATTTCTGCTGGAATAGTGCTCTCTCCACTTGTTCTGGGTGAGCATTGGTCCCCCCCCCCCAATGTTTCTGGATTTGATTCTTTATTTCAGATACTATGTATTCTGACATTTCTTTTTTTATTTCAGGAATTAATTCTCGTGTGATTTCCTCCATAGCCTTCTGCTCTTGGTCCTTTGCTTCCGTTTGTGTGAATTCATTCATTTCAGCTCAGCTAGTGTTCTCTGCACTACTGGTGGACTCCCGGCCTGAGATTGCATTTTTCTCCCTGTCCTTGTCATTTTGTATATCACTGACCTTTGACCATTGGTGTAGAGCTTTGGTGCAGCTATAACCTTAGTGCGTAATGAGATTCGGGTGCCAGTCTATTAAGTTTGAGATTATCCAGTTATGCCTGCCCTCGATCTAGTTGTTGTATTCAGTTTCTTTTTGCTGCAGCTCCTGGGCTTCCCCTCTGTTGTTTCCTGGCTGAGCTGCGCTGTGTGGGGCCCTGGGACATGTCCCTCTGGTGCGGAGGCCCTGGAGCTCTCAATCATTGGCCTAGCTGTGCTGGCTCTGGGGCCCCAGGTTCAATGGGAACAGGGATTGCTGGTAGATATCCCACTGGAGAGGTGGGCCTGGTCTCACTCACTGGCTGAGCCGCGCTGGCTCTGGAGCCCCAGGATTGCTGGGAAGGGGGATTGCTGGGAGCGGTCCCTTAGGCCAGGCAGGCCTGGAGCTCTCACTCACTGGCTGAGCTGCACTGGCTCTGGTGCACTGGGATTGGAAAAATATTTTTGATGAGAGAATTGAGAAAATGAAGCTCGAATAGTACTATCCGTGGGGATGCAAAATGATATAGTTAATTTGAAAGGTATTTGGCTATTCCTCAAATGGTTAAACCAAGTTAGAATATAATTCAGTAAATTCCACAGCAAGGTATACACTCAGGAGAAATGAAGTCATGATATTTACACCAATACATTCACACACATTTAGATAAAAGCTGTTTTTGTTGTGCTGGGAATCATATGTGGGGCCCTGCATATAGTAGAGAAGCACTTGTATATACTGCTGAGGCACATTTCTAATCCTTTATAATAATGTTATTCATAGTAGTCAAATAGAAATAATCCAAATGTTCATCCTCTGATGAATTCATGCATAAAAATGTAGTAGATCCATAAAATAAGATATTTGGCAATAAAAAGCGATTGATTCCTGATACATTCTATAACATGGGTGAACTATGAAAACATTATTCAAAAATGAAGGAATCTAGTAACAAAATCCAGTATACCATATAATTCTATTGGTATGAAATGTTCAGGATGAGACAGAATAATTGAATTTTTTCTTTAATGTATGGATAGATTATAGAGTTATGGGATTATAGAGGTTTATTTTGAAGGTAGTGACATGTAAAATGGACTGTGGTGGTGATAAAATTCTGTAAATATAGTAAACAACATTGAATTGTATGCATTGTTTATTTAATTTATTTATGGGTAATATTTTATTTTACTTGTTTAGTAATTTATTTGAATATTTATATAAATTATAGTGTTATAATCTGATATATATATATATATATATATATATATATATATATATATATATATACACACACACACAATTTGTTGAGATTAATATGGTAAAAAAGATTGATATGGTATTTGGAGAGGGGTGAGTTCCTAACAAATTCAAATTTTCTTTTTGATGTTTGTGATTAACCTCAGGGCCTCATACATGCTAATCAAGTGCTAAATCATTGAGCTACACTCCTAAATCAACAATGTGAATTTTTCAGATGCTATCAGTGCAACCTTCAAATGATGCATATTAACTAATTGAAAGATTAGGATTAGAGTTTAGTAAAAATGGAGGCCCAGTTAGATGTAACTAAGATATATCAATATGGATCACAGTTTATGTCATAAAAGTAACTATAAGTTTCCATAGAGAGAGTCTGGAAAAAAAGGAGAAAAAAACCTAGTTGTTTTTATAAGGTAGGAGCTGAAAAATAGATTAGGAATGGAAGGACATTAGTAGCAGAACTTCTTTACTAAAGGTTTGACCTTGAACATTTAAAAGTGAGAATAAAAGTGTAGAGAATGTCTCTGGAGAATTTTTCTTTCCAAAACTTCAAAAAATAAAATGAAGACATGTGGAAATGATGGAAGTTAAAAGTCTTAAATTTGCTGCACCTCTCCTGCCATAGCATTTTGTGGATACCAGAATGCTGGAAGAAATTTCTTATGTGGTTCAACTTTTGTTTCTTTATTGCCTTTCCTAGGTGAGGTGCTCATTTACCAGTGGAACATCCCAGAGAGATCTGGCCCTGGACCAAATGACTCTGCATGTGTTTCCTGGATCTATTATTCTGCAGTAGATCCCATCAAGGTAAAGATAATGTCGGCTATTTTGAGGTGGGTTTCAGAAATAGACAAACTGCCAGAAAAGTTAACCTAGTGAAGAAATGTAATAAGAAGCCCAGGCTTAAGATATTAGAGCCTAGAATATGGAGATAATGTGTCAAATGCTAGGCTCACTTCAGTAGTTGGGAAGAGGAATGAAGAAAATGTATAGCAA
Source organism: Ctenomys sociabilis (assembly GCA_004027165.1). Taxonomy (NCBI): domain Eukaryota; kingdom Metazoa; phylum Chordata; class Mammalia; order Rodentia; family Ctenomyidae; genus Ctenomys; species Ctenomys sociabilis. Next base: position 6,700 of record PVKA01032195.1, read on the forward strand.
AAACTTTTTCTCCTGAAAATTTTCTACCATGTGTGTTCTTTTGAGTTCCATAGGATAATATACTATCATTCAGAAAACTCAAGAATGATTGTTACAAGATTGGGATTCTACTTAGTTTGGCTCTAATTTCCCTTTAGAATGACTTTTAAAAATGCAGACTGCCTCTACTTCCTCTTCTGGAAAATGGGCTTTTGTATCTAGCCTAATAAGCCATTAGCAGGCTTTTTAAAGTTACAGCAGAGATTAATTTTTTTTTTCTGTAAAGCTTTATTCCAGAGGGTCTCAGTCCTTGGCAGCTGCCTTTCTCATGGCGGCCAGCATATTGCTCAGTTCTTCACGCTTCCTCTTGGTGTGGATGTGTGTCTTCCTTCCTTCCTTCCTTCCTTCCTTCCTTCCTTCCTTCCTTCCTTCCTTCCTTCCTTCCTTCCTTCCTTTCTTCTTTCCTTCCTTCCTTCCTTCCCTCCTTCCTTCTTCCCTCCCTCCATTCCTTCCTTCTTCACTCCCTCCCTCCCTGCTTCCCTCCCTTCCTTCTTTCCTTCCTTCTTTCTTAGCAGAACTGGTGATTGAATACAGGCCCTTGTGCTTGCCAGGCAAGTGCTTATTCTACTGAACTGTGTACCCAGCTCCCCACCCTTTTCTTGATGTACTTGAGGGCCTGCTTTACCTTGGAGACCTAGGAAAGCTCCTTGGTGCTCCGCTCATAGGGGGTGAAGCTGCACACTTCCTGGATCATGTCTCGCATGAACTTGGTGTGTTTGGTGAGATGTCCACGGTGGCAGCTGTGCCTGTTTGCTCACATTCTTAGTAAACTTGTGGCCCTTGTCGAGGCCCATGGCCATAGGATAGTGGAGGACCATGGCTACTGTTCTTCAGTGGTTATTGTGGTGGAAGTGAGCAGAAATTAATTCATACTGTTTATTTTATTTTAATTTTTCATTTTATCAGTACAATTTTGATACACATAATGACCTCATTTATTATAAAGAATTTGTTCCTATACATAACAAATCTTGATTCTTCTTTTTATCTCAATTCCTTCAGCAATCATTTGTTGTCTACTACATTTTGGACATTTCACTTGGTGCTTGGAAGTATACAAATGTTAAGATACATTTCCACTTTCAGAGCAGATGGACTAGTTGAGCAAGAGGAGTCAAGAAATTATCACAATGGAAGATACTTGTATTTCAGCCTTGAAAGCCAGTAGATATGGAATGTAGAGGAGAGAAGGAACTTGTAGGGCAGAGGTAACAGTATCAAAAAGCACTGATGAATGTTTAGCATAGCTAAAACATAAATTATATAAGACATCTTATCTACGCCCAAATGATTGTCAGGATTGATTCAAATAACATACAGCATTAGGGTGCTTATAAATGTAAGGCTATGAGGAGGGGCATAGTGATGTGATTCCTTGCAGAGCACTGCCATTCTTTCCTTCTTTCTTCTTTCTTCAGGACCTGTACAGTGGCCTAGTAGGGCCCTTGGCTATCTGCCGAAAGGGCATACTGGAGCCCCATGGAGAACGAAGTGACATGGATCGGGAATTTGCCTTGCTGTTTTTGATCTTTGATGAGAACCAGTCTTGGTATCTAGAGGAGAATGTGGCAACCTATGGACCCCAAGACCCAGGCTGTGTTAACCTACAGAATGAGACTTTCTTGGAGAGCAATAAAATGCATGGTATATAGAAAAGAAAATACCTCTTTTTCAAGGAAGTGTTCACTAGTTTGTTGCATGAGAATGTCTGATAGACCCATTAGTGCCTAAGGGGACATAATTCTGGAAACGATGGAAATGTTTGAAGTAGAAAGAGGATAAATTGGAAATATCCTTATTGCTGTATATTTATAAACACAAAGCAAATATCTGGTCTACATTAGATTAGGTGCTCAGTAGTACACTAAATCTGTAATGTGATGGTGACACAAATTTTTAATATATTAGAGAAAGCAAATGGACCTTTATGTTGCTCTATATCCCTTTGTTTCAAAATTCTGAGTTTAGTCTCATTTTATTTCATTACCATTCTGAATATTAGGTATATGCTTTCACAATATCTTATCCATTTTTAAAATAAAATTTAAATTTACAGGTGGAATAACTGGGGCTGGACCATGGAAACCATAGAATAGTGGTAGGGCAATTGACACACATACGCAAGGTCCTGGGTTAAATCTCTAGCACCAAGAAATTAAAAAAAAACATGTAAATGAATAGTTGGAGAGCAGAGCCTCATGAAGTAATATGCAGGCTTTATGCCAGATATAAGGATGAGTATATTGATTCTTGAATAGAGGGAAATTGTGCATGAAAAGTTCCCTTTGGTCTAGTCATCTGGATAGCTTTTCAAAAGAAAAGTCTCAAACAAGAGAGAGAGCTTAAGTGCAGTGGAATGTATGAAGTGATCTCTCATAACCCCTTCTACTTCAAAATTTCTTTGATCTGAGAATGAGGTGCAGCTTTGATAATGACTCTAATGGAACTCAGAAGTAGTATCTCATTATTCCACAGATTTTTAGCTATTTCTACTTTGAGAAATGACTGATTCACATTAGAACAGATGATTCACAAAATGCATTTTCTAAGCTTCTGTCAAATGAGAGAAATAAATGGACAAAATGGAATGAGGGCACAGTTAGGTCCTTTAATGCAGGAGTTTGACTAATACCCATTCATCTTTTTGTTTATGCATCCATTCATCCAAACTTTTTCAGGCCTCAGTCCACCTACTATACGCACCCAAAAATGTATTTGTGAGGACTTATCAGAGTGCTGCCACTAGAGATTTAAAAATAAATAATTTTGATATGTAAGAAGCAAATATAAAATTCATCCCTTCTTAATTCTTAACTTCAAAGATACTTATGATCAAATGTGTGTATTATCACTTGAAAAGCTAATTGAAATCTTAATTTAGTTCTAAAACTAAATGTGTTTGCTCATACTCCTTTGTAATAAAAAGATTTTTTACTTTGTCATTGACTTAAATGGACAATATCTTTTGCCTTGACACAGGCAGTCTTACTTACAATGAAATAGTGAGTCAATTTGCACCCAATTCTGTGAATAGACTTATTAGGAAGGGAAAAGATTCAGAAGGGGCTGACTTGAGCATGTTGTTTTTTCTGCCAAATTCACAATTTAGAGGGAATTGTCAAAGAGAAGACAATAAATGTCCCTTACGTTATTTCCCCTCTTGAGGAATTGAGTAGACTTTGCCTTGCCTTTGTAAGAATGTCAGTCTTGGGAAAAAATTGTTCTGGCTCAATACCCTTCATGTCCAGTGCCAGTGTGAATTAAAATAGCAGTAAGTACTTTGATGTATTTGGAACACAGGATGCATTCTGAGAAAAGAAAGATGGTGAGGTCCATACATTAATAACATTAATTACATAACTGATAATTTTACAAAACATTTGATTACTCTGAAAACAAAATAAAAGGAAGCTATAGTACTACAGTACACACATTTATTTTTCTGCTTATTTGGGTATACAAGTTTCCATATTACTTTTTATTCTTTTAAATTTATGTATTTGGTACAGGGTCTCACTATGCAGCTCGAACTTATAGTGCTCCTCTTGTCTCAGCCTTTGCAGCACTGGGATTACAGGTGTACACCACCATGCCCGGTTTTGGTGGCCAGCACAGAAGCATGGCATGCAGTAGAACCTGGGGGACTGAACCCAGGTTCTTGTGCTTGCCAGGCAGGAGCTTAGACTGCCAAGACATCAATCCAGCCAGATCTTGCGTATGTTGAAAGATAGCTAAACTTAGAAAGCAGTTTTTGGTATGTTTCAATAACTTGTGCCAATAGCACTGAAGGACTTCAGAGGTATAAGGAGCTGTAAGAAATTATAGGTATGGAGAAGAGGTAGGTAATCAGGATAGTTTTCTTGGGAGAAGGGAGAATTTGATTGGATTTTGAAAAGATGGATTAAAAAGAGGCAAGATATCTGGGAAGAAGCTTAAATACAAAAGGATACACATATTTGCAGAGACTATTTGGGAGATAGTGGTGAAATCATTCTAACTGGAATAAATGTGTTGAATAGTGGGAGTTAGGTCTGTGAAGGTGGTTTGAGTTATGGAATCATGGGCTTGAACCTTAGGAGAGAAAAAACTATTGAAATATTTTAAGCAGCAGGACAACATGGTCAAATTAATTATTTAAAGTTACAACTCTGATAACATCAATGTGAAAGATAAATTGGAGAAAGATAAATGGAAAAGGAATGGGCATAGCAGCATATTTCTATCATCAGAGCTATTGGGAACCAGACTTAGGGCAGTTGCAAAGGTCAGTCCAAAAGAGAGATATGAGACATTTTTTTCTTTTATAGCCATCAATGGGAAGCTCTATGCCAACCTCAAGGGTCTTACCATGTACCAAGGAGAACGAGTGGCTTGGTACATGCTGGCCATGGGCCAAGATGTCGATCTACACACTGTCCACTTTCATGCAGAAAGCTTCCTCTTTCAGGTAAGCTGGAAAGTGGTTTGAGATCCCTAGAGTTGATTCAAGGACCATTGAAGAAGAAAACAATAGCAAAGAATGAGTATCTGTCTACTATATGGGGCATTGACCTGGGAATTCTAGCCTGGCTATATATACCAAGTCAGTCCCTGACCTCTCACTCTTAATTTTCTCTTCTCACATGAGTGAGAATGACTCATTTACAGAAGTAGATTGAAGGAATCAACAACATTGGTCTCAGTCAAGAACTTGAGACTCAGTGACCAATGATCCTAAGAGCAAGAAATTACACCATAGAATCTCTGAAAGTGTAATCCATTGTAAAAAGAATTTCAATTCAAGGAGCTACATGGGACAGTATATGGATTTTAAAGAACATTTAGCCTTAGGAAAAGAATAGAACTGGAGGTTCTGATAGCGACGTAGAGATGTAGGAGTGGTGATAAAGGTAGTGGCAATGGGGAGAAACTAAACTGAGTTCATTTCTAAAGAAAATATGTGCTACTTCTTACATTTAAAATATGTAATAAGGAGCACATATTGCTGATCAGGGGTGGTCAGCAACTTTGGGACATAGCTAATACACTGCCATGAAAGCCTAAGACAAATTTTCCAAATTTCAGCATATGAAAAGATAGAAGGAAAAGATATAGAGATGCTAATTTTTAGCTCCCTAAAGGAACCTAGACACTCTTTTACTTCAGAAAAATTTAAGAAAAATTAGGAACGATTCATCCTCCAATTTAATTCATGTAGATAGGTCTTAGCAGAAATGAAAAAAATGGGTGTTCAAACATGTTGTCTGATCTAGGAATCACATATCCCTGGTGTGAACCCTGTAGACTTTCTGTTCCTGTAAAGCTATAAGATTGTAACTATGTGCTTCACTTCCTCTATCTTACTGTCATCTATTTCACAGAATGGACAGAGCTACCGGGCAGATGTAGTTGATCTGTTTCCAGGGACCTTTGAGGTTTTGGAGATGGTGGTTAGCAACTCTGGGACATGGCTAATACACTGCCATGTGGCTGACCATGTCCATGCTGGAATGGAGACCCTCTTCACTGTCCTTCCCCCAAAAGGTAAGACCTAACTCGCTGAGATAGGTCATCTTTATCTAGCCAATAGAAACAAGGTAATACCGAGAAATTTCGTAAACATCTTTTGATCCAGAAGAACTATGTATTAATATATAGCATAGCCCCCTCTAGGACTTCTCCATAACATTATTTATTATTTTCTATTGCTACTCTGAAGCCTGCATTTATTTTAATACCTGTTGAGCTCATGTGGTCTCCATGTTCTTTAAACTTCCATACTGTTTGAAAAAAAAAGTGTTATTGAAGTAAGTATTCTAAGGTTCTCAAACACTGACTATATTAGAAAGACTAGAAAATGAGAAGATAGAAAATGTAGTTGTTCTCATCCTGAAGCTGGTTGAGCTCAATACTTAGTACAAGTGTGTACCCTTTGAAATAAATTAATTTATGTACATATGTTTTATTTAGAGCATAGTAGAAGCATTGAAGGAATGTATTATGCTGGTGATGAAACCCAACTTTTTGTAAATATTAAACATGTACTCTACCACTGAATTGCACTCTCAATCCCTAGCGAGTCCATTTTCAAAGAAAAGAAAACTAATTCCAGTGGTTACTCTGTTAATTTATGCATTTGGTAAAGGTTTTAAAAGGAGTTGTTTCTGCCCCATCAAAATTTAGAAACACATACTGGCTTTTAATCCCTGCTTGTCCCAAACAGAGTTGCAAACAAAAGTGAAAGAAACATTTCTCTTAAAATTTATATAGGGAAGACTAATAACTGAAAAATTTCTATACTGATTACCTTTATTTTCCACTGAGCATATAGAAAGGTATGTTGAGTTGGCTTTTGTGTCTTTGGGGCATTAAATAATTAAGTACTTTACTTCTTGATCTTCTCAATCCAAGTCTACCTCCCAGAGTTCTTTCTTTTCCAAGAAGTCCGATCAGAGTTTTAGGGACACAGAAAAATCAAAGTTGTTTTTTCTTTCCTCCATGTTCTTTAAACTTCCATACTGTTTGAAAAAAAAAAGTGTTATTGAAGTAAGTATTCTAAGGTTCTCAAACACTGACTATATTAGAAAGACTAGAAAATGAGAAGATAGAAAATGTAGCTGTTCTCTCACATAGCCTTAACAAATCAGGACAGAAAATACAAAAACATTTGCTGTGAGGGAATGGGAGTGGGAACTGGAGCAATGATTGAACTTGATTTCTAATATAATTAGAAGAGTTTTGTTTCCTGGAAACTCAGAGTGCTACAAGTTGATCTCCACTTATTACTTTGGTGTTATTCCCTAATATTCACATGTGTTATTCTGTCTGTTCAGAGAACAAAACTGATGTCATCAAGGTGTTATAGACTTAAGATAATAGGTTGTCTTCATATATTATAATGAGCCATCTCAAATATGAGTCACTCAAATATAACACCATCTCTAATACGCATCACTGAAGCATTTTCATGAGTAAGGACAGCTCAAATATCCCTATAACAATGAGCCAGCCCATAAACTTTATCTGTTTTTCTGTCCTCTTAAACCTCACTGTAGTTTAAACTTATATGGCTCTAACTATATGTGTGAGTAGGACAATCTGAAGGAAGAGTTGAAGATATACAGGGAACAGAGTACTAATTGTTGGAACACAGTTTCTCATGAGGCAACAGGGATGATAGAGACAACTTCTATTAGTGTAAGACTAGAGGAAAGTCCTACTGTAAGAAGAGAGAAGACAGAAAAACTAAGGATCAGTTTTTAGGTTGTGGTAGCATCTTGGGAGACAGAGAATTTTTAGTTCGACTCTATTTCTTCTGTGATGAAGTACAGACAGCCATTTGCTGAGAGTGAAGTATGATAAAGGACTTGAAGAAAATGGGCAAAAGCTTACAGTAGACACTCTACAGAATGAAAAATAAAGTAACTGTTGCCAGGAAGCATTGAAGATTTAGTTTAAGTTGGACTTCATCTTTCTGATTTTTTTTTTTTCTGGAAGCACTTAGAATATCAGACAAAATACAGGGCAGGTGCTCTTACTGTGGATGCAGTAAACAATGCAGTGCTTTGCAATATTTATGGTAATTTAGTAATTGAAGTGATAGACCATGGAGTTTGACCTCTCCAGGAAAAGAAGAGAAGGCATGATGAAGCTGAAGTTTCAGGAAAAGTGGAAGTTTTCAGCAACTACAGATTTAATGAACAACAAATAAAAACTTATTGAGTAATAGTGGAGAAAAGATAGGAAATTATTGTTAGATTTTTATCTGTGAGATAGAGTGATATTGGATAATACATCCAGTGTGTTAATGGGAGTGATTGGTAGAATTGGAGTAAAGGCATGAGTTATTAGAGTTAAGAGGTCTAGACACTGAGGTTTGAATGTTGGCTGGGTCAGTACTCATGGTGGGAACTTAAGAAGACTGAGACAGGTACTAAAGACTGAATAAAGAGAAAATGTGAAGGGAACTAGTAGATGACAGTAGCAAGAAGTGCATTTGTCATTTGTAACCAAATAGTACGAGCTGCAAAAAAAATGGAGCTTTACTAAAAACAGAGGAACAAGGTACGGTGACAGTGTAAGTGTGACACAGCTCAATCTCATTAAAATCAAGAGAAAAAAAAGTATTCTAAGAGGTTGGATAGGTAGAGTAGATATGACAAGTACCAAAGGCTTCTCGAAAGAAAGGATAGGAACAGTAGAAAAAAAGTAATAATGGTGATAGAGGAGGTACCAAGAAATATGTAAGTACTTATAGAGAGGTCACTTACTTTTTAGCCTCCTGAACCTGTAGTTTTATCCATATTCTGTGTCCCTATTCAAAATAAGATCAACATACTGATGTGGACTTTGATTGTGGAGTGTACCAAGCAAAAATTCCCAAAAATAAAAAATAAAAAATAAATATTGTGTTGTCGAGTTCAAGCACCTAAGTTAGTTGAATGTCAATGGAGTGCCCACTTTTGACAGGTGTAGACAAAGGAAGGGGTGTAGAAAGAAAAAATCACGATGTGTGTGTATAGACAGTACAGTTGGGATAGATAACGCTGTGCTTCTGCATAATCCTATGAGAGGCAAGATATGCACTAATGGTGGTTGGACAGGATATTATGTCAGCTTCTAGTACTATGGTCATCCACTAGGAAAATAAGTATTGAATTTTTGATATAATTCAGGCATAAAAAATAAGATAAGTAAGCAGCTACACTCTTAGTTCACTAATAAGAGATATCTGCTAAAATAGTATCTTTAAATATAATATCATGTATGCACCTTGTACAATCCCAAAACATTATGAAAACAGTTTGCAATGTATTAATTTGTCCAATCTGTATTGTTTTTTTCCATTTATTTTTATTTTATTAGAATACAAATGTCAATCAGACAGTTTCAAGACACCTTAACCATACAGAGTCGATGAATTAATACAATGCAAACTGTTTTCATAAAGTTTTGGTATTGTACAAGGTGCATACATGATATTATATTTACAGGTATTATTTTAGCAGATATCTCTTATCAGTGAATTAAGAGTGTAGTTGCTTACTTAACTTTTTTTATAGCTGAATTATAACAAAAATTCAATAATTATTTACCTAGTGGATGACCATAGCACTAAAAGCCAACATAATATCCTGTCCAACCACCATTATGATCTTGCCTATCATAGAATTATGTAGAAGCACAGCGTTATCTATCCCAACTGTACTGTCTATACACACACATCCTGATTTTTTCTTTCTACAACCCTTCCTTTGTCTACACCTGTCAAAAGTGGGCACTCCATTGACATTCAACTACCTTAGGTGCTTGAACTCGACACCAAAATCCAACACAGTCCAGCATTCTACAACCATAGGAAGTTATTCAAAGAAATTGTCA
>PVKA01032196.1:0-25559 GCA_004027165.1 Ctenomys sociabilis
TTTTTTTTAAGTATTTAGTACAGGGTCTCACTATGCAGCTCAGACTCTAGTGATCCTCCTGTTTTCAGCATCTCCAGCACTGGGATTATAGACGTGTCACCATGCCTGGTTCCATGGCCAGATCAGTCAACCTGGGGGTGGGGCCAGTGTGGCATGTGGTGCTGGGGATCAAACCCAGTTTCTGACCTTGCCTGGGCAGGGGCTTCATCTACTGAGCTATCTCACTGGCCCTTTTCCCAAGGATTTTAAGCAAGCCAAAGCCCTAGCATCTATTCTTTTTTGAAAAATAGGCTATGCATTTACCTAGAAACCTGAAAGGAAAGTCTATAAAAACTGAGTTTTATTGTGAACTTTATCTTATCCTGTCCAGAAAGTTCCAACAAAAAGCCAGGCGTGGTGGCGCAGGCCCGTAATCCCAGCACTCAGGAGGGGAGGCTGAGGCAGGAAGATTGTTGTGAGTTCGAGACCAGCCTGAGCTACAAAGTGAGCTTAAGGCCAGCCTGAACTGCATAGTGAGACCCTGTCTCAAAAACTGCATAGTGAGACCCTGTCTCAAAAAGACAAAAAAAAACCCCAGAAAGTTCCAACAAGCTGTGTCTACCACCAACAAACACTCTTTCCTTAAGATATGGCATGCCACAGTAGCTACTGCACAGAAGCATCCTGGAGTATGCTCCTGATGCAGAGCCACATTCTCTGTCCCCAATGACAGCACCACAGGCATTCCCTGTGACATATCCACTGAGCAGGAACAATCTCAATGTGACTGCCAGTTTTGCATGTTATACTGGTACCTGTGGGAATTACACTGCTGCAGTAATTCAGCCTCAGGCAGCAGTGGCCCTGAGGTACAGTGAAGAAGAAAGATCCTGTAGGTTGGAACACTAACGTGAACATCTTGTTTACCACTTTCAATGAAAGGCAAGATGGCCTCTTAAAATTACAATCAAAATTGGGGCCGGGGAGATGGCTCAGTGGAATAAGTACTGCCCTGGCAAGCACAAGGGCCTGAGTTCAATCCCCAGTTCCGCAAAAAAAAAAAAAAAAAAAAAAGTAAAACAGAAAAAGAATGTATTTAGTACAGGGTCTCACCATATAGATCAGTTTAATAATGATCTTTCCTGGTTTTCTGCCTCCCAAGTGCTGGGTTTACAGCCCATGCTGCCACACCCAGTCTCACTGCCATACCTTGGCCCTTGAGTACTACTTGAAGCCTCTCATAACTGGCACAACTACATTTTCCCAGTACTCCCAGAAATGCTATCCACCCAGGGGAACATATTCCATTCTACTTGGGCACACACTTTTCAATCTCGATTCCCCCCCCAATGTATTAGTACAGTACAGGGTCTACAGGGTCTCACTACAGATCAGACTTAAAGTGATCCTCCTGTTTTCAATCTCTTGATCTTGATTATTCTCTGTAGGCAGAACCATACTAAATTCATTCCTATTATATGCACTGTGGCTCCATAAGAACCTGGCATTTTACAGGTGCTCACTAAACAATTGCTATACTGAACTGAATTCAGAATGACCATCAGAACAGAAAATGAGGGCCAGTCAGATAGCTTAGCAGACTAAAGTGCCTGCTTAAGCAGAGCCAGAGTGCCATATCTGCCTCCACCCCTGCCCCCAGAGTGCCCTGAGAATGCAATTGAGACTGGGCATCGTGTTGTGTGCCTATAATTCCAGGACTTGGGATACTAAAAACAGGAGAATCACTAAGAGTCTGATCTATATAGTGAGACCCTGTACTAAATACATTTAAAAAAAAAAAAAAAAGAACAGAAAATGAGTGTTATATATACCTGATGCAAGGAGGAATATTTTGTTCCCTTGTTCTAGGTAAGATCTTATATATAGCCCAGGCCTGTCTGGACCTCACTATGGAGTCTAGGCTGGCCTCAAGTTCAGGGTATTCCTCCTCCCTCAGCATCCTTGAGTGCTGGGTTACAGGCATGCACCACCATACTTGGCTGGAAAAAGCCATTTCACTTTAGCATGGCTCATCTTTTATTCCTGTACAGATCTGTATATTTTGTTCTACTGTCTTTCTGAGATTGGGTTTTACTATGTACTTCAGGCTGGCTCTGAACTCATTTTGAACTCAGCTGGCCTTACATCGACCCTCCTGCCTCAGCCTCCCCAATGTGCTACCACACCTGGCTAGAGTTTCTTTCTTTCTTTTTTTTTTTTTTTTTTGCGGAACCAGGGATTGAATTCATGCCCTTGCACTTGCCAGGGAAGCACTTATTCTACTGAGCTATCTCCCTGGCCCTAGATTTTGTTAAGAGATTTTGTTCTTGAAATTTTGATGTAGTTATATAGCTCCATTATACAAATACATGCTATATTAATACTGTTATGACATCTGGACCACCTGAAGTTAAATACCATCAAGGTGTCTTAAATTCTCAGGTGCACATCCAATAAATTTAAATCATGGCATATAACTATTTAGGTAAGAATGAGTTTTGCCAGAAACAAATGTCAGTGACATTAATAGTTTTAGCTACTGTGCTTAGAATTCAATATTCAATTCATACTGATGTGATAATTTTGCTTCACATATAATTTAGGGGTAATACAACAACATAAAATGCAGAATACTGTCTCACATCAAACATAAATCTGAAGGTTCTATTTCCATAATTTAAAGTAACTTCTACAGAAAGCTATTTATGAATCTTTAAAATAAAAATTACCCTTATTTCAGAGTTCATTAAAAAGAGAATTCCATAAATACAAAGACAAAAGGAAGTACATAATATACCAGGCAAGAATACTCTGAGTTTAAAAAGTAAAGCAAAGACATTAGGTCTCAAGTGCCCTCAATACACACACAGTAACTAAGTGTGAGAGTACATGTGTAAACTTACTGTGACTATTAATCTTGATTTGTCTACTTCACTGGATTAAGAAGCACCTAGCAGATAGTAAAGCACACTCCTGTGCATTTTTCTTGGACCAGAGGGGCCCATTCATGCTTTTGCCCTGGTCCTCTCCAGTAGCATACCACGCTGCTTCCCAGCTGGAATGTCAAGTAGCTCTGTCACACCGTGCCCTTCCCTTGTGATGCTCCTGCCTTGCAGCCTGCTTAGTGAGGACTGAATTCTCTTAAAAGTGGGAGCTAAATTAAACTTCCCTTAGTTATCAATGTTGAGTACTGTGTCCAGTAATAAGAGAGCTAATTACTAGAGAAGACGAATACCAGAGATGTAAGAGTTTTACAGTAATCATGGGGCATTTAGAACTGGTTTGTACAAGAATTTTGGAAAGACTTGAGGACCCAGGCTAATAAAGCCTTAGAATCCAGTAAGCTGAGCCTAATGGGTAATTCCAGTAAAAAATTAAGATCAAAATCTTGACAGGTGACAGGTGGGGCCAGGGAGATGGTTCAGTGGAATAAGTGCTTCCCTGGCAAGCCCAAGGTTCAGTTCAATCCCTGGTTCTGCGAAACAAAACAAAACAAAAAAAAAATCTTGACAGGAAAGTGGACAATAAAGGGCTGCACCAGAATATTTCAGTTGGGAGCAAGGATATTATCAGGAATTAAACTATAGGTCATATGTTTTACACTTTGGCAGAACATGTTACCTGTACTTTGCTCATGTCCTGAGACTTTGTAAGAGATGAAGATTACGGCAGTAGACTAGTCTGGTGCAGAAAATTCCAAAACAGCCCAATATTCAGGCTGTGGCATGGATACTGATGGCTGTTTTCGGCCAGATTCATTAGGAGAACTGGAGGCAAAGGAGCAAAAAATTTGGCCCAAATGTAACCATCCGTAAAGTCAAGGCCAAAGAGGTATGGCCACTAAAGAGATTAGAACCCATTAAAAATAAACCAAGCACTTTGTACAGGGCCAAGAAGAAGGATACCTAGAGATCATCTAAAAAGTCAGCAAGACCCAACCAAGGACTGCCAGAATGTCTCTCTTTTTTTTTCTTTTGGTGGAAGCAGGGATTGAACTCAGGCCCTTGCACTTGCCAGGCAAGCACTTACTCTACTGAGCCATCTCCCCGGCCCTCAACTTTTCATTTGACCAGAGTTCCTGGAGTCTTGTTGAAGAAGGGCATCTGGGCCAGGAAGATACCTTGGTCTGCCTGGCAAGAACAAGGACCTGGGTTCAAACACAGGTACTGCATGTAGTGCTAGCCCCAGAACCCAGGTGTGCTGTGCATCACTAAACCTGGGTGTGGTGGTGCACACCTGTAATCCCTGTGCAGCAGAGGCCGAGACAGGAGGATTACTATGAGTTGAAGCTGTACAGCAAGACCCTGTACCAAATAAATAAATAAAGGACTTAAAAAGAAGAAGGAGGGGCCAGGCGGTATAGCTCAGCGCTTAGTCCGGGCGTGGTGGCGCGCGCCTGTAATCCCAGCATGTGGGAGGCAAAAAGCAGGAAGATCTCTACGAATGCGAGATCCTGCACCAAAAAAAAAAACAAGAACAAGGAGAAAAAAAAAAAAAAAAAAAGGTTCTTGTGGTTTAGAAAAAAAGAAGTGCATCCTAGGGACCTGACTCACCAGAATTTGTTTCACTGTTTTACTGTCCAGGTCACTACTGTGTATCCATGATCCAAGATACCTGCCTATTGCTTCTACTGAGAGCAGACATCAGCATCAGTCATGAGATGCTGGTTTTACTGGCATGCAAAATGCAAGAGTTGCATCCATGAGACTCCTCCTGAGATTTCACAGGAAAACCTGGCAGACCAGGCAAGAAACATCTGAGAAGCCAGCATTTGAAGATGTGGGAATATCGCCAAACATACAGCGTAGACCCTAGGAAATCAAAGTTGCTAGAAATAGGAACTATCAGACAAGAAAAACTGCAGTCAGGCCAAGAGAAAAGCACTGAGAGCCGTGCAGCAACATCAGAAGGGTGGGGCTGCCCAAGCCCTTCAGAACCTCTCTTAACCACATGCCCTGATGCCCGATACAGAGCCCTATACAAGACTTCATGTCTGCCCAGATGGCTTTTGCTCTTCCCTTGGTCCTGTTCTTTTCTATCCCCTCTACCTTCCTATGTAACTTGTTAAAAGTTTGCCTTGAATCTTGGAAGGGACTCAGACTTGGACTTCCACAAAGTTTTGGAACTACTGAGATGTTGAGAAAGGGACTACAGCACTTTCAGGATAATTACGTTATGTTAAGCTTGCCACAATCTTTATTTGGAAATTATAGATGGTTGAAGGAGATGTAAGGTGTGGACTGTGACCTCTTTATCAACTTTACTGAGCCGGGCATGGTGGCGCAGGCCTGTAATCCCAGCACTTGGGAGGCTGAGGCAGGAGGATTGTTGTGAGTTCGAGACTAGCCCAAGCTACAAAGTGAGCTTAAGGCCAGCCTGAACTGCATAGTGAGACCCTGTCTCAAAAAGACAAAAAAAAAAAAAAAAAAACTTTACTGGATTAAGAAATGCCTATGAGATGACTAAAGTACAAGCCTGGCTCACTGAGGCATGACCCTGGGTACTCACACCAACTCCTGCTCTGCTCCACCACACCCTTCCATGAAGACATTTCTGATGTGCAGCCTGCTAGATATGGACTGGATTCCCTTTAAGCAACAACCAAATGAATCTATCTTTCTTTCAACTGTATCAGGAACTGTGTTCAGCAATAAGAAATAGACACAGATATACAGATACAGATAGAGAGGAGAAAGGGAGGGAGAAAGGGAGAGAGAAAGAGAAACAGCCAGCCAGCAATTGTAGTATCATTCAGAAGAGTCAAAGACTAACTCCAACCATTAAGTAAATTATGCTACTCTGCCTGAAAGGTTCACTTTTGTATTATAAATTTGTATCAAATTCAGGTTCAACAATTACTAAGATAACTAAAACAAAAACATAGAAGTTTTAAAGGACAACCATAGGCCTAAATACAGAGATCAGAAATACTTAGTACAAATGGTCAAAACTGGCCATTATTTTAACTTAGAACTCAATGCTAGTAAGAATGATACGTTGAGAATTCAGGGCTTCCTGTCACTGAATCTTATTTATACTTGTTGTGCAGAATAGATACCAGTTTCTTCCTTGAAGGACTTGCCTTTATTCTATTTTGAGTAGAGAAAAATGACTGTGCCAGGCAACCGGCGTGTAGCTCAGTGGAAGAGCACATACTAAGCACGCTTTAAGCCCTGAGATTGACCCACACCCAAAATAAAAAATTCACTACATCATACATAGGCCAGCCAAATGGATACTATACAGACTTACCAGATTTCTAAATGACATAAAATATTCCTAGCCCAAATTTTTATTCACTATTTTTCTACTTACAAAGTCTTGACGTATATCATTGAAGTCTTTGCCGTATTTTTCCAATGCTTCTTCAAATAAGCTAGCTTCAGAGGCGGACCACTCCTCCATTTCATCTCTGCATAAAACAGGCCCTCCAAGTGGTACGAGGACACTAATTGCACTGCTCAAGTCATAGCCATGTCTGTATAATGTATCCATAGCATGAAACTAAAGAAACAAAACACAGAAAGGAAATGTCAACAAGATATGCATACTTGCTAGAATATTTAGTAAGAAAAACATTATAATACATAATGACAACAAAGTAGCCTTTTTTAAATAAAAAAAGATTACCAAATAAGTACTTAATCTCATTTGTTGCTTTAAAAAAAACATTGACTTGTTTCTTTAAAATGTAGTGCTGCATGCCTATAATTCCTCTACTGGGAAGACTGAACTGACTGTAAGTTCAAGGCCAGCCTGGGCCACTTAGACCCTGTCTCAAAAGCAGGCTAAAGACATAGCTCAGAGGTAGGATGTGTGGATAGCACATGCATGGCCCTGGATTTATTTCCAGTACTGGCAAAATGTGAAAATGCTGATCTGTACCTGTTAAGGGGATGTATGCCAAAGTTACTTCAGTTACTGTACAAAGTTGATACAGTTTTCTCTGGCTAGGGAAATACTAATACAGCAGAAAGTGAGAAAAAATATTCTAGGGTTAAAATAGTAAGAGATACAAACCAATGGATAGGAATATGATATTAAGGCAAAGCAAACTATATATCCATGTTAAATAGGCAAAACATAACAGAAGTATCTATCCATGTTACAATGGTAACCTGGCAGACTTTGGAAGCCTAAGAACAGACCACCAGGTCTGATTATAACACCTAGGCAGCCGTGTTTTGTTTCCTATACATTTCGAAGAGTGACTTGAATAGAGAAAGACAAACAGAAAAGAGGAAGACAGACTGGTGAATACTATCACCTGGTGCTTACAATCCACTTTTTTTCTTTTGTATTTTTGCAAAAGCACCTCCGTTCTAATTTTCATAAAAAGGCAGCCAGGAAGATAGCTCAGTAGAGTAAGTGCTTCCCTGGCAAGTGCAAGGGCCTGAGTTCAATCCCTGGTCCCGCAAAAAAAAAAAATAAATAAATAAAAATAACAATAATTTTCATAAAAAGCAAAAATTTTTCTCCACTCAGAACAATAAGTAAAGTTCAAAAATTTCAAGGTTTATAATTCTTTGATGGGGCCAGTGAGATAGCTTAGTGGTCAAAAGCACCTGCTTAGGCAAGCTTGGGCAAGTGTAGGGACCTTGTCAATCCCCAGCACCACATACCACACCAACCCCACCCTCAGGACCAGCTGAGCCAGCCATAAAAAATAAATTAGAAAAAAAATTCTTTGATGGTTTTTCTACTGGAGAGAAAGACACTCATTCATAACATCTACACCCACACTGTACAGCAGGAAATCACAAAACAGGACAATCAACTATGCACACACATGGCTTTTCCAGACTAGCTGGCTGGCTGAGTCAATTCCTGCCCAAATGAGAACTAGTTCTGGTTTCATTCCTTCCCACCCAGACTTTCTAACACATGAACACTAAGTCTTCCACCTTTTACACAAAGTACCTTCTGCTATTTATTAATAACTTCACAGATGGAGACAGCTTTATTTCTACACAACTATTAAGTCTCTTAAAATTTACTACTTAAATGATTCCTGAATATGTTTCACGAACTGTTGAAAGTTCCCTGCCTGTATAAGAACATACAATAATTCTAATATCAACTAATACATATGAAGACAAAAATAATTAGCCAAGCATGCACTAACAGTGTATATTTACACTGAATAAGAAGTGTGAATCTATTGGCAGAGCTAATCCATAATTAGAATATTCAAACAAGTTTAGAAATAATAACTAAACTGCTTTAAATAAGGTTGACATGTTACTTAAACCAGTGAACTCCACTAAACAAAATCCAAGCAAAGATTTCACTATCAGCTTCCTAGTTATAACCAACAACCAACACCCGTGTGGAGTCTTGCTGTATGTGAGGCATAGCCACAGAGCAGTAACTTTCTTTCTTTTCTTTTTTTTTCCATAAAATTAAGAACTGATCTTAATTCCTCCTTTGTGCTCTACAAGTTAAGAGTATCAACTGAAGTTTGCTTCTCTAGCTAAACTCAGTAAGTAGACTTTGCAGTTTAGCTTCAGTATAGCATTTACTTTTGTATGTTTATAACACTCTGAAACTAGTTTCTGAATAACTGATCAAATGAAAGTGAAAAGATCAGTATTGTTTAGAGATCCCTTCAATTAATATTCCCATCATCATTTTTCCCATCATTTTATAATTTCCTAAATTCATAATTAATAACAAAACTAAACAATCGAGCTGGGTGCAATAGTGCACACCTATAATCCCAGCATTTGGGAAGCTGAGGCAGGAGGACTGAAGTGAGCTTACGGACAGCCTGAACTATATATAGCAAGATCCTGTCTGGGGAAAAAAACCCTAAAACTTTAATACTGTCAAAATTCATTAATACAAATTAACTGATGATGAAATCTCTCAAGAGATAAAAGTAATTTTTATAATGAAAAGAAACCAAAAGACAAAGAACTAAATGCACTTTTCTCAGCTAATATTACATCAACCACTCAAAACCTCTCAAGCCCACACTTAAACCTCAGCCCACAGCAGAGTGCAGAACCATTCCAGACAAACACCTCCCCAGCACTGCAGAATCGATGTAAGTTTGACACCAACCTGGGTTACAAATTAAGTTCATGGCTGCCTGACTTATACATGTGGCCATTTCTTTTTCTATTTTGTTTTTTGCGGAACCAGGGATTGAACTCAGGCCCTTGCATTTACCAGGGAAGTGCTTATTCCACTGAGCTGTCTTCCCAGCCCCCTGCCTGACTTATACAGAAGATCTTTTTCTTTTTTTTTTAAAAAAAAAACAAAAAAAACTAAGTGAAACCAATATAATTTGTACCACAGAAGAGTCAATACCCAATAAAGAAAGTGGGAAAAAAGAACATGCTATGAAAGAACAAAGTAGCATAACATATAATAATCAACAACTTAAGGTTCACCGCTAAGATCATGAAAATTTAAAGATACAGAAAAGTTTAAAAACAATTAATCAATGCTGAATAAAGTCAGAAAACTGCCTGGCAAGGGATATGAAGGAAAACTTTTGTGATACTGATATACTTTTATCTAGATCTGATGATATCTGCACATGTAAATTTATAAAATGTACAACAAAGTATAAGACATTTTACAGAGCCGGGCGTGGTGGCGCATGCCTGTAATCCCAGCACTAGGGAGGCTGAGGCAGGAGGATTGTTGTGAGTTCGAGACCAGCCTGAGCTACAAAGTGAGCTTAAGGCCAGCCTGAACTGCACAGTGAGACCCTGTCTCAAAAAAGAAAAAAAAAAAGACATTTTACATATATTACTATATGTATAACTCAATTTAAAATAAAAAATATAATAAGCATAAAACCCCTGAAGTCTTCTCTCCAGATCCTTTGCAAAAATACCATCTTTCCAATAGAGATACGCACATTGCAAGACCCATTCAAATCTAAATTTTAAAACTCATCAACCAGCACAAGCTGTTCTCTCTGCCAATAAGTGGAGAAGGTGTTGTCACATTTCATCTCATTCATAACAGATGGAGATGACAAATAAAAGTATTTTAGGAGAAAGACTGACAAGGAAATCTTGGCAGTGGAATTCTCATCTTTTGTTCGTGAAGCAGAATCACACTATGGCAAACTGGATTGTTCAGCAAATACTTGCTCTCCCCTCAAAACCTCCCCAGGAAACTGTTCTCTCGCCCCACTGATGCATGGCTTCCCAAGTGACGCTGGCCAGATAAACACTAAGACGGGAGACCTGAGCAGAGACTTGACATGTGTCTATGATCTGGTCTCTTCCTCTTGTGCTATTGACTGTTGTACACACAGGACGAGAGACACATGGGCAGTTTTAGACCCACATGTAGCTTGGTACTTAGCTTAATGTGGTTTACCACAGCCTTGACAACCTGCAGGTGAGTGTATGAGAAACCAATGTTTATTGTTATACCAGAAATTTGAGGCGATGTAATGGATTCCCCACCCACCTTTAAGAAGGAACAGCTTGCCTAGCTAGCTGCTTGAAGTACTACAAACACACAGCCGCCCTCCCCTTGGTTTTCTATATAGTTATCTCAATTTAAGAAAGTTATTGCTCAAGTTCCTTTGGGTAGCCTCCATTCAACAAGGTGCAACAGCTCTCTCCAAAGAGGGCCCCTCCGTGAACCCTGCAGAGTCAGGGCCTTTGTTCTGACTGCATCACAGCCCACCTTCTCCAGAAAGCCCATGCTCCTCTACCTACTTCTCCCAGGTGCTAATCCCGAAGGCACTTGCCAATAAATTTCTTGCCTGAAAAGCATCCTTAGCATGTTTCCAGACGACCCAACCAGTTATATGTAGCACTGTTATGACAGCACCTAATAGACCTATCTTCAATATTAACTACTAATTTGCTCAGAAACCATTTTATAAAAGTTTTACTTTCATAATTCCAACACAAATTAGACCATGCAAAACATCACATCTACTTAGATATTATTGAGCATAAATTTCTTCTCTAAGCAGAAAGTGAATGAAAGTAAACTCTCAGGAGTACAACAGAAAAATATGATCCATGCAAACTTTTTATGCATCAAAAAGGAAGCATGGCCACTATGAAGAGGCACCCTTGTGATTCCAGCATTCTGGGAGCCTGAGGCAGGAAGACCACAATTTCCTCTCCATTCTGAAAACTTAGAAAGACCCTAACCCTAAATAAAAATACAAAAAGGGCTGGGGACTATGGCTCAGGGCAAAGCTCCTGGGTTCAATCTTTTGTGCACACACACAGAAAAGGAGAAAGAATAAAGTGTTTTGTTTAAAAAAAAAAACAAAAAAAAAAACCTCAAGCCAGCCAAATAGTTCAGTGGATTAAGGTACCTGCCCGGTTGGCCCCATGCCCCTGGGGTTCACTGAAATGCAATTGAGACTGGGCATGGTGGCACTCATCTGTAATCCCAGCTCTGAGGAGGCTGTAAACAAGGAGGATCACTACAAGTCTGACCTAGGAGTGAGGCCCTGAACATCCTGTAGACCATTCCCTAAAATACAGAAAAAACTAAATAAACTTCAACAACAACAATAAAAAAACACTTCCAATTTGTTTCAATGGGCGCTAAATCCTGGGAGAATTGTATTTCAAGGGAACTTGGTGCTCACACATTCCTGAACCACAATGCCCTGCTCAAACAACTAACACAGGTTTACAAACTTCATCTCATGGTTCAAGTACAAAAATCATAAGGTAAATTAAGAGACACTTTAAAATAATAATGCAAACATGTAAAAAGAGATACAGAGAAGTTGGTAGAGATGGATTCATAATCACAAATGTTTACAATTCAAAAGAAGTCAGATGAAAATGAAACTGTCAAAAAAAATGGTCTTAAAAGCTGAAAACAGTGAAAAACAGAAGAAAATAGGAAATAAATTAAATAGAAAACAAGATAAAGAAAAACTACAATCTCACTCTTTCAGAAAACTAACAGCTGATGTGGTAGTATACACCTGTAATCCCAGAACCGGGGAGAATGAAATAGGAGGATCACTGTGAGCTCCAGCCCAGCCTGTGCTACAAAGTGAGTCCAAGGATAACCTGAACTACACAGTGAAACCTTGTCCCAAATAGATGAAACTCAAAGACAAAGGCAGGCAGGCAGACAAGAAATTTCTGGCAAAACTGTACGAAGGGGGCGGGGAATACAGGAGAGCTGGGGAAGGTAGCTCAGCGGTCTGAGCACCTGCCTGGCAAGTGCAAGGTCTGAAGTTTGATTCCTGGCATGCATGCTGCGCTGGCCACCACCAAAACCGGGCACAGTGGTGCATGCCTGCATTCTCAGCACAGGGGAGGCTAAAAACAGGAGTATCACTACAAGTCTGAGATGCATTGTGAGACCCTGTACCAAATACATTAATAAAGAAATGTTTTTAATATATGAAATAGGAAATGATACATATAAAACTGCAATAATGAACTACATACAACAATAAGGCTAAGTAAGGAATCATTCAGGAATGAAAAGAGATCATGGAGAATCAACAACTAAATGTCCTAAATTATTGACAAGGAAATCTTAGATCACAATTCTTTCTTTTATGCTACAAGGGAATTACTAGGAGAGCTAGTAAACCTGAGTAAAGCTGTGTGGATTATATTATTATAAAAATTTTTTAAGAACTATTTTTTTCTTTTAAAGATTGACTGACTGATTTGATACAGGGGCTCGATGCACAGTTCAGGCTCACAGCAATCCTCCTACTCAGCCACTCCAGTGCTGGGATTGCAGGCATGTGCCACCACACCAGGTTTTGCTCATTGGAACAGCATACAGCACCAAAAATCGAACTCAGGACTCTGCACTTGCCCAGCTGGTACTTGGAGGCATCACAACAACGCCCATTTTCCCGAACCTCTGACAACTGTATCATGCTTGTTTTTTATGAAATATTCACACAGATAGTGATAAAGGAACATCTGTTCTGAAATGTACTCTCCAACTGATTAGAAACAATAATATGTAAATAACTGGACGCAGTAGTGCCTGTCTATAACCCCAGCACTTAAAAAAATAAAAATGGTTTCTGTATATTTGTTGGGTCTGGGAATCTCAAGCCATCCGCTCTGGGAAAGCCTGCAGCATGGCTCCGATGCTTGGAGTCTTCATGTTTGTCTCCCAGTACGGTGAGCCACCATATGGATCTGGCGGCGCGGAGATTTGAGTCTAGTTCAGGTGTTTCAGGCCTACCGTGCCTTCCCTGAGTCTTACCGAATGAAGACCATTCTTAGCAATCAGACTGTCGACATTCCAGAAAATGTCGACATCACTCTGAAAGGACGCAGTTATTGTGAAGGGCCCCAGAGGAACCCTCCGGAGGGACTTCAACTACATCAATGTGGAACTCAGTCTCCTTGGGAAGAAAAAGAGGCTTCGGGTTGGCAAATGGTGGAGAAACAGAAAGGAGTTGGCAACTGTCTGCACAATCTGTAGCCACGTACAGAACATGATCAGGAGGGTCACGCTGGGCCTCTGTTATGAGATCTGTGTATGCTCACTTCCCCTTCAACGTTGTTATTCAGGAGAATGGGTCTCTTGTTGAAATTCGGAATTTCTTGGGTGAAAAATACATTCGCCAAGTTTGTATGAGAGTAGGTGTTGCTTGCTCAGTATCTCAAGCCCAGAAAGATGAGCTAATCCTTGAAGGAAATGACATTGAGCTTGTTTCAAATTCAGCTGCGCTGATTCAGCAAGCCACAACAGTCAAAAACAAGGATATCAGAAAATTTTTGGATGGTATAACAGTTCAGCAGCCAGACGAGTAAGATCCAAGAGTTAATCCAAGCCACAGAAACAAGCTTCTGGATTGTAAAGCCAATCTGATATTTTAATGAGACAATAAAAGATCTTTATTAAATAGAAAAAATAAAAAATAAAAAAATCCCAGCATTTGGGGGGCTGAGGTATAAGGTTTACAACCAGTTCAAGGCTAACCTAGGCTATTACTAAGGTGAAAGTCAGCCTGGACTGCATAGCAAGACCCTGCCTCAAAAACAAACAAATTCTGAATAGTGTCAAAGTTTAGGGTCAAGGATATAGTTCAGTGGCATAAGCACCTGCCCAGCAAATGTACAGATCTGAGTTCCATCTCCCATACAAAGTTTATGGGAAGCCATCATATATTTTGGGCAAAGCTGTACCGTACACCTCAACGGGCCAGAATGGAGTCACTTTGGCCAAATGCCATTAGTCAAACTGACCAGGAGATTCACAGTCACCAAGCAGAAGGGGTTCAGTGACCCAAGGACTTAAGCAAACCTCAGCTTTTTAAATAATGTAAGGAATGCAACTTCTGAGATGCATCTTGTTCCTCACTGTTTCTTCAGTCCTTTTCTATCCATAAAGCCAAGCCGCAGTTCAACTTCTCTGAGTAATCACTATTTTACAGGCTGAAGCGGAGGTACTGCTAGAGATGTACATAGAAGCCACTCTCCTTTCAATCTGTTGCAATTTTGCCTTTTGTTGCTTCTCCACAATAGACATAAAGGATGATGCAACAATTGGGCAATCCAACTAAAAGGGTCACAGCAAGTCTATTATTTTTGTATTATAACAAAATACAAAGACATTAAGTTTTAAGAAATTATAACCACATGCTATCATTCTATCACACTGATAAATCTAAATCTCTTCAACAATAAACCTAGACAAGTTATTATTTTTTTACTGTTCAAATCTACAGTGATTGTCTGGGGTTCTGTGTATTAGTATAGAATTCATTAGTGAAAAAATGAGGAAAGGATAGTAGTTATCACCCTCAAAAAACACGTATTCATTACTCAGATCTGAGAGAAAGATGGAAAGACAATCCTGGGCAGTGGGCAGTACCCCATGCTTCCTAGTGCTTGCTGAAGTAGAAAACACTAATGCTAGTTTTATAGTTTGCAAATATGAATAACATCATACATTTTAGCAGAATAAGTTGTTTTTCTTTTTTTTTTGCAGAGCCAGCGGGGATTGAACTCAAACCCTGTGCTTGCCAGGCAAGCACTTACTCTACTAAGCCATCTTCCTGGCCCCCAGAATAAGTTTTTTTAACCTTACAAAAATTTTCATTTTATGCATTCACTTTGAAGTTTAGATTTCACATTAGTATCTAAACTGTTAATCAAAAGATTAATACATTCTATATGTCTTCTAAACTATTCTCAAGCCAGCCCTGCCCCCAGGGTGGGCTGATTGGGCCAGAGTTCAGTGTAGCGGTGTATGCCTGCAATCCCAGTGCTGGAGAGATTGAAAGCAGGAGGGTCACCTTAATGAGTCCAAGCTGGCTAGTGAGAATCTGTAACAACTAAATACATCTTTTTTTAAAAGCCCAATAAATTACATTAAAAAAGGAAAAAAAAAAATTATCCTCAAATCAGACATGCTAGTACACACCTGTAATCCCAGCACTCAGGAGGCTGAGGTAGGAGGATTGCTGCGAGTTCCAGGCCAACCTGGCCCCTCTCTCAAAAATCCCAAATATATAAACAAATTTACCCTCTAATTTCCAATACCCGCAAGGCTCTAAATGAGTGTGCTTTGAATAGGACTCATGAGTGAACATACTTAAGTACATGACTAATGCCAACATTTCTACAAAATTTGCTGAGTATTGCTGGTTAAATCAGTATTCCCTTAGGAAAAAAAGTAGTTTTCCTAAATTACTGTCAATGAGAAAAATTGTATTATAAAAACTATGGTTTGTTTCCATAAGGTAGTCATGGAAAAAAAACTCAGTTGTTCAATCACTTTAAATCGTTCTGTCCTTTCCTTGCCAATTATATCAAAAGGCATGGCTAGTCACGTTTACAGGTGTGCTGTACTCCCACACACTATTCAGAACTACGTTTTAAAAGAACAGACATCATAAAGAACTACAGATGTCCTGTGATGTACGTCCTACCCGACCTTTGTGGACATCACACTTGGCGTTAGGAAGCCTGAATTCTGGGGCCCGGTGCCATCACAGAGTAAAAGTACATTGAGTCCTCCAGCAATTTCTCTCGCTGTGCTGACTTGAGCTCACCACCTGCACATGGGTCTATGCTAGACCCTGAAGAATACAAACAATAAAAAGAACTCTTTTATTGTATCCAAAAATAATCTCATGCTCAGAGTCCTGGCCAAATAACAACAAAAAAAGCCCATACCCCCAACTCTCCAGGACAGAGCTGTGGTCCAATAGCGAGCAGGCCACTAGCAACGCTCATGCCGCAGCTATACCCACAAAGTATAGGCCTTCTTCTGGCCCACACCACAGACCAGGGACTCACAGGTTAAAGCCTACACCAGCTCGTCAGGCACTACACGTTTCAGTCATAGCCATCTTAGTTTATGTGATCCTGTATGTCGTCTAACAACAAAATGGCCTAACAATACACTTTTGTCAGGATGTGTACTTGTTATTAAGCAAAGCGTGATTAGGTACTAGTTCAAGATTTCTTTAATTCTACACCAGTGGTGACGTATCTATGGGTTATTTTTTTCCTTTATAACAAAAGACATTAATGGCATGAGTTTTTTTTCTTGATTAAAACTTCAATATTTGAGCCGGGCGTGGTGGCGCATGCCTGTAATCCCAGCACTCAGGAGGCTGAGGTAGGAGGATTGTTGTGAGTTCAAGACCAGCCTGAGCTACAAAGTGAGCTTAAAGCCAGCCTGAACTGTACAGTGAGACCCTGTCTCAAAAGACAAAAAAAACCTTCAATATTTGGTTTAATTGCAGTAATGAGACTTTGCAATAAATAGGTGGGGTTAGTTTGTAGTTTGGGTGCTCATCTCGAAAATGTTCAATATTATTGTCCTAGAGACTACAGGACTCTAGGACAATTCTCCCTTTGCATGTTGTACAAAAAATACTTTCTGTTTTAATAAAACAAGATCAAAACTATAAAGACTCTAAGGCTTCAATGTTAACAATTACAAATCTTAAATAGATTAGCAGTATTTGAAATTCATAGTTAAGTAGCATTCATAACAAACCTCAAAATGAGGAAGTTAGAACTAATGATGTATAAATTACCTGTTCCCAAAATACTGCTGGCAATTTGACAAGTACCATAGGGTTCCTTGGCTAAACAAATGTTGGATTACAAATGTTAAAAAGCCCACGTAGTTCTTTCAGTAAAAGCCACAAGGAAAATCACCTGAGAAACGGTACCAGGGTCCCAGCAGTATCAGGCCATCCTCCCTGCCCTCTGCAGCAGGAGACCTTAACAAGCTGTTGGTCAGCTGGGCTTGATGGCACACACCTGTAATCCCAACACTAAGGAGGCTGAGACAGGAGGTCTGCTGAGAGTTCTAGGCCAGCTTGGGCTATAAGTACAAGACTGAGTCTCAAAAAAACTTTGAAGAAATTTAAAAAGCTGTTCAATGCCTACGGCTATAATGTACTAAGCTCAAACTCTTCCTTCTCTATGGAAAAACTCTCAGCTGTGAACCATCAAAATGTAAACCTATTTTGGAACTCCTAAACTTCTGACATTAATATAGCAATGAAAAAAACAAAACTTTTTTTGTTGTTGTTTAAAGACTGCGTTTATACTAAACAAGAATTCTAGGGGCCAGGGAGATGGCTCAGTGGAATAAGCATTTCCCTGGCAAGAGGAAGGGCCTGAGTTCAATCCCTAGTTCTGCCAAAAAAACAAACAAACAAAAAAAAAACAAAAAAAAAAAAAAAAAAAAAAAAAAAAAAAAAAAAAAAAAAAAAAAAAAAAAAAAAAAAAAAAAAAAAAAAAAAAAACAAAAGAATTCTAGGCAGGAGGATTGTTGTGAGTTCGAGACCAGCCTGAGCTACAAAGTGAGCTTAAGCCCAGCCTGAACTGCATAGTGAAACCCTGTCTCAAAAAGACAAAAAAAAAAAAAAAAAGAAAAAGAAAAAGAATGGAGAGATGTTCAATAATAGCTACCAGACTACCAGTGCTTTCACCACAGTCTATAGTGCTACAAAAATACACAGAAAAATATAACATATTTGGTACAAAAATGATATGTACTTCAGTATGCACTTTTCATTGCTAGTATTTTATAAAAAGCATCTCAAACTAGAATATAATCATGAAGTAATGATACCCACCACTCTGCCCCAATTCCATCAGAAAACAAAATTGAAACTTTTTGCTATACGGAATGAGTACTGCTAAAATAGCTTAACCTCACCAAACCTCAATTTCTGTCAAACAAAGACCTCATCATGCCTTTTACAAAAGATTATGGGGATCATATAAATTAAATAATTTCAGCTGACCTGCAGGTACACTTTTTTGAAGTGCAGAGAAAGAAAAAAGAGTCAACGCAATATGCAGTACAGCTGACAGAGGTAAAGGCCACACTGAGGAAAGGAGGGGTCAACTGACCAGCAAGGGAAAAGGTAAACAGAAGACAACAACCACAAAGTAATCATGTAAGAAAACAGAACCTCTTGCTAATCTAAACACACACAACTCTCTCTCTCTCTCTCTCTCTCTCTCTCTCTCTCTCTCACAGAACCGGAGATTGAAGTCAGGCCCTTGCGCTTGCCAAGCAAGTGTTTATTCTGCTAAGCCATCTCCCCAGCCCCACATACAACTGTCAACATCAACATTTTAAACACTGGTAAATGACAGAATAACAACAGCAATAGTTTTAAAACATGACTACTTGGACATAAAAGGAAAACATGATGATCTAATAGGAAACAAGCACTAAGTGAAAGCAGGTATGTCAGAATGGTGAACTGAATGCCCCCCAAACTCCCTCAATCCCCTTCTTGCCTACTCAACAGAACAGTCTTCTCAGTCTCATCCCACAATAAGCAGTGACTTAGGAACCCAGTTAACCAACTATTTGAAAAAATCAGCAGGGCTAACAGCCAGAAAGACCTCAAGTCCATAGTATTTCAGTAATGGTTGGTTTGTTCTTTCTCTTTTTTTGGAGACAAGGCCTTGTCATGTATTGAGGTTGGCCTTGAACTTGTGATCCTCCTTCCTCAGACTCCATGTCCAGCGATAACGGCTTTTATATTAAACAAGTAGCAAAAGCAAAACCTCAAACGGAAAAGCATCTCACCAAGGTGATGTCTCGGGAAGCGGCAGCAGCGCTCATGTGCAGGCTCGGCTGCCTCACGGAGCTGCTGCAGTCGAGGGCTCGCGCAAAGGTCCCCACGGCTCTGTAGAACCAAATGCAAAGAGGAAACATTAAGCTTGTCTTTCTGTCTTAGAAAACAACTTTGGATATGAATAAAAACTGAAAAAGAAAGGCAAAACAATTTGTTGGGTGCTTGAAAATAAAATGAGAACTGGGTTTTTTTCTGTAAGAGTTAATATGGGTTGAACAATCATCATGTGAAAATCAGAAGCGTTCCAAAGCCTAACACTCTGCTGACAGGATGAAAGTGCAAAGCTCCACGTGCTGCAGCTTAGCTTAATGAACAAAATTACTGAAAGCATTGCAAAGCTATCTCACTACATGAGCTACACATAAGCAGTTTCCTTATTTAGATGTGGCAACCATCCCCAAGGTATCTAATTATGTATATGTACATATTCCAAAATCCAAAAATTGAGATCTGAAACACTTTTGATTTCAAGCACTTAGGAAAAGGGACACAAACCCTATAATTGGCAAAAGTGTTTCAGATCTCAATTTCCTACCTGTAGAGTTAACTCTAACTAAATCGAGAAAAATGACCTGTATGAACATATAGGAGGAAACAGAAGATCTATTAGAAATGCTACTGAGTAAATCATTCAGTAATCAGATTTGCTCAAAAAACTGCAAGTTAGGGCCAAGGAGATAGCTCAGCAGCCTAAGTGCCTGCAAGCTGTGAACCCCTTTCCTAGTCACACTTTTCCTTTAGCGTGAGGCATCATTAACGAGCAATCCCTTCTTATGAACATTTAATACATAATAGATGTCTATTAAATCCCATTTTTAAAAAGAAAACAATTTATACAATGCTGATTTTCATTTATAGCAACTCAGGCCTTCCTGCAAAGTAGAGCAGCACCTCACCCTCAATAGGCGCAGCACAAAAAAACAAGATTCTCTGCTTATTGTCCACATGGTAGCTCAGGAGCTACTTTTAGCATTTTAAATAATATACACAAGAAACTACCACCATGTATAGTTAACCCCAAAGTAAGTGCCCTCGGGTCACCAACATCCAGGTCGAGAACAGAAGACAACTAGTCCCAGAACGCTCTCCCCTTCCTTTCCAATTTCTACTCAGCTTCCCACTCAATAGGAACCAGTATTCTGGATTCTAACACCACATACTAATTGCACTCACATTAAAATAATTTTTTTCTCACATAATATAGACACCATTTCTAATGCCCAGCTTCCTTAGTTTAAGATTATGTTTGCAGTCAGCCATGTTGCCAAAGGGAGCTGTGTTCATTTTCCTTGCTGTGGGGCATTCTTTGAGGTATACACTTTCCACCCCCTCCTACACTGCTGATGAACATTACAGGCTGTTTCCACAAAGAATAATGCTACCAATGGTGTATGAGTGTGTACTTCTGGTGCACAGATGTATGCATTTTTGTGAGTATAATTGTAGAAGTGAGGCTGAAGGGATGTGCATTAAATAGTAGTACAGAAGATCCCCAAAATTCATGAGGTTACCTTCCGAGAGCACTAGTGATAGCAAAAAACCTCCAGTTTCAGATATGCTCAGAAAACAGGGATACTTGCAAACCTTCCACCAAAGAATGATGACTGCAAATGATACTTGCAGTTTCAGAGAAATTGTGGGCCTTTCTGTGAATAATTATTATTTAGATTCTAAGGAGAAACCTGAGGACTGAGGCCATGAACTCAGAAACCATGAACTCTGAACCAAGGATTCCACAGATAACCTGTAAACAGTCTTCCAAAGCAGGTGAATAAATTCATAGGCCCACCAGGTACATGTGAGAATGTGGACTGTTCCACATGTTCACTACTCCTCGGCACTTTAAAATGTGGCCTTTTCAGGGTGGCACATACCCATAGTCCCCAACCTGGGGGCTGAGATGGGAAGACTGCTAAGAGCTTGAGGCTAGCCTGGGACTGAGGCTGGTGGAAGATACTGAGCTGAAGGCCACCCTGACTTACACAGGAAGAGACTATCTCAAAAACAACCAAAGATGAATAAATAAATGAAAGTTGGGGGGCCAATAATAAATGAAAGATAGCTCAGCAGCCTACGTGCCTGCCTGGCAAGTGCAAGGTCCAGAGTTTGATCCCCAATACCACCAAAAAAAAATGTTGGTATTGACCAGTGGTGCTGGCATAGGCCAGTAATCCCAACACCTGGGAAGTTAAGGTAGGTGAATCTCCAGACAATTCAACATAGTAAGTTAAAAGCCAGCATGAACTAAATAGTGAGATCCTGTCCTAAAAAGCAAAATAAACAAAACTGGCCTTCATTTGTAAGATTATTTTTAAAAACAAATATTAGGGGGAAAAATACATGATATATGACCTATAACCCTCATCCTAGCTTCAAGGAAAAAGAAAACACATCCCTGGCAATCACAAAAAGGAAAAACACAGAATCTGACTTAAATCTGAAAACTTCACTATCCCTAAACAATCTCTAATTCAGAAACCTTTTTTGAAGTCTCTAAGCCAGGGGTTCCTCCAGTGGTTTGTTTCTATTTCCAAATCTTCAGAAAACAAAATTCTGCTAAATTTGCCCTCAGGCCAAGCGCCCTGCAAGCTAGACAGGCTGAAAGCTCTGCTCTCCGGCTCTTCCCACCTGCTCTCTCACCTCGAACTCCTGGCTACCTGCAGGGTAATCTCTACAAATGGGGCTGTCCAAGGATCAGCTAAGACTAGTTTTCCTTTGTATTATCAAAAAGTTCACCAGAAAAATCAGAATATTATAATGGAGACCTTTGCATCCACTCTCCAGATCTAATATTTTGCACATCTGATTACAGAGGGCCAGGGGAGAAAAGGAGGTCTCAATATTTAGTCAAGGCTGGCCTTGAACACACAGCAATCCTTGCCTCTGCCTCCAGAAGCCTGAGCCACTACATCTTGTCCTAGCACATTTTTTAAGTATATAATTATCAATTTATTTACAGCCCCATACATACATACATACATACATACATACATACATACATACATACAAACAACCAAGACTGAATATTCATAAATGTTGTTATATAAACATATGTCCATTAATGATAAAGCACTGTTTTACACAATGTAAAACTATAAATGATCACATTTTATGTACATAAATCATACCAAACATACCTTCATTTGGCAATACTTCTGAGATTAATCTCTTTGCTACACAGAGCTAATCTACTCACTACTTAATTGCTCTAAAGTAAAATATCATTATACAAGTATACCTCAATTCTGTCACCAATGGCTTCCTAAAGCAGTTTTGGGTTTTGTCCAGTTTATCTATCATTGTATTATGACAACGGCCCTTGCTTTCTGCTTTGTGGCACTTTTCTCTATGAAAATGATTTTCTTTTATAATTGAAAAAATAAAAATAAAATTCCCATTCATTTTGATGGCTGAAAGCACCAACAGAAAGCCCTCAGCGTGGCAAGAGGTCGTACGCACATGTGAGGAGAACCTCACAGGCACACTTCTACTGTACAGTTCAGTCCAGGACAGCTCTATCCAGAGTACATGGTGTTTGAGATGCAGAATTTCTCCATCATACACTTCTGTTTCCAGGAGGTTGAAGCAAAAAGACCATGATTTCAAGGCCAGCCTGGGCTACAAGGGAAGTTCAAGGCCAACCTGGCTGCACAGAGAAACCCCATCCCAAACAAAGTAACAAGTCAGGAAACTGAGGCAGGCAGATGGCTACAAGTTCAAGTGCCAACCTGGGCTACACAGTGAGTGTAAAGTTAAATCTACACTATAAAGTGAAAAAATTTCTGTTGCTTTTGGCATTCAGTAAAAATGAAACCTATTTTCATCTAAAACTAATGTATTGATATTGATAACAAATTCTATAACAAATTCTATTTGTAGGAAATGATGTGACATATATGATATTAAGCTTTCTTAATATCATACTATTTTTTCATAACTAGAAAAAAGATAGTACAACAAACCTGGGGGTAAACCGCAAAGAACAAAAAATACATACACCTATAAATTATATCATAAAAAGAAACATCTCTTTAATTCACTGATTCCATACTCACCGTGCTACAACTAAAAACTGGTCAATCTGTCGGTCCGTAAGTGGGCTATTTGGATCCCAAACTTTAACCTCCAATTTCGACTGTTCCCTCTCATCTGATTCTCCTGCCCAAGAATAGAGGAAATGGAATACTGTTACACAGGGCACACCATCACAGACAGCTGACAACTTGGTCTCCACAGTACTAGAAATGCTCTAACATACTGTAAACAATCTTGATTTTGATACATTCTTTCAGAAAGCAGGCATGTAACACCTGATAAAGGGAGCACTAATGGTAATGTAACCAACCCACCACATGGTACCCACATCTGCACACATGCGGTGAGTACCTGTGAGGTGAGGCAGAGCTCCACAAAAGGAATATGAAGATGAAGTAGCAAGCCTGCCACAAGATACTTCAGCTACAATAAATCTAAGTACCAACATAAACATATAAAAGTCAAAGGAACATTATAAATGTGGCTGTAAGAATCCAAAGATTAGAGAAGTACTTTTGGACTAGTTAGGAAACAACACTATGAAGGTGGTAGTAGCATTTCTACTAAGAATGGATGATTATGAGTGTGGCACAGCAGGATCAAAATTCAAAGCATCGCTGGGCAACTTGGGCAAGTCCTGCCTTAAAATAACAAGGGCTGAAAGAGCTGGGGAGATGGCTCGGCAGCATAAGCACCTTCCTGGAAAGCCCAAGGTCCTGAGTTTGATATCTTATACCCTCCCCAAATAAAAATAAAGTATATAGTAAAATAAAAAGGGCTGGGAATGTAGCTCAACACTACAGCACTTGCCTAGAACATGTGAAGTCCAGGGTTCTTTCCTTAGTACCACCAAGAAAGAAACACAAGAACCCAGAAAGGTATGAACATCCTGGCACAAGAGGAGGACTTAAAATTAAAACCATGAACAAACAGGATATTAAAATGAGACAAACAGCACATTCTGTCTATAGGATGATAAGAGGGATGAGAAGAGATCACTAAGAGACAGGGAATCTGAACGTGTCACTGAACATGGTATATAGATGTTCTTTCCTTTGACATTTACTTATTCTTTTTGTTGTTGTTGTTCTTTTAAAAGACAGGATCTCAGGAAGTTGCCCAGGGTAGCCTTGAACTAATGATCTCCCTGCCTCAGCTTTCCATATAACTAGGATTGCAGAAACATACCACTCACTGTGTAGTGATTTTTCCGAACAGGTTTTATTAGAGGTAATGACAAGACCTGGCCTTTTGAGTATGGGAGTTAACCAGACCAAAACAAAACCTCAAACATTATACATATCAATGATATATAATTTGCTCTGCCGAGATACCTAATGAAATCAGAAGTATGAAACTCTTCTAAGAGCTCTACCTGGAAGTAATGAGGGGCTGAAAAGGTGACAGTGACAGCAGGGCAAAGAAAGATTCAGGAATGCCAGTGACCCAGAAGTTGTGCAGGGCAGATTTTTGTGAGCTGTACCAATAGAGTGGCATTAACAGAAAGAAAGAGCTCAAGCAGAAGATGAGCCAAGGCAAGGAATCAAAACACAAGTTGGTTTGTTCTAGCACCTCTCACAAAAAAGGCATAACCATTCTGGGTAGAACTGACCAGATAACAAAGGACAGTAATTGAATACACACTTGGAGGTCCAACCAGCGAGATAACTCTGGACTAAGTGCCTGCTCTGACAAGTGCAGGGACCAGGGTTCAATCCCTGGCATCACATGCCATGCCAGCCCCACCCTGTGGTGCACTAAACCAGCCACTGAGACCAAGCATGGTGGCACATGCCTGTAATCCCAGCTCTGGGGAGGCTGAAAACAGGAGAATCACTACGAATCCCAGCTGATCTGTGTAGTGACACCCTAAACTCAAATACATTAAAAAAGAAGAAAACAGACTTACGGATCAACAGGAATTCTGCTTTATAGCTATTGGTTCTACCAGGCTAGGAGCTCCCTGATAGGAGTAACTCGTCTGGGCATGTTTTGGTTCAGATCACGGCTTCTGTAATGCCAAAAAGGACGCCTCTTACTGTCTGACATTACAAAAAATTCCCTGGGACCAGGGAGATGGCTCAGTGGAATAAGCGTGACCATGGCAAGCGCAAGGGCCCGAGTTCAATCCCTGGTTCTGCCAAAAAGAAAAGAAAGAGAAATTCTCTGACAACTGACAAACCCAGGCTACTGCACTCATACTGGAGGAGCAGGTAGGCATTGATAGAATGGAGAGGACAGAACTAGGCCTACCCCATCTGCAGGCCCCCAAGTCAGCCACTGCTGTCAGTGTGGACAGTTGCTCAAGGGTAAACAACAAAACTAGAGAGCAAGGCCTAATGAACATGAAAGGATTTCAATTTTCATACCTTGGTCTACCATTACACTCTTTGTATCTTAAAAAAATACATTTTATGGGGCTGGAGAAATGGCTCAGTAGAATAAGTGCTTCCCAGCAAGTGCAAGGGCCTGCATTCAATCC
>PVKA01032197.1:0-25555 GCA_004027165.1 Ctenomys sociabilis
ACAAAACCTATCAATGTAAATAAATGTTGGATAAATAAAATGTGACATATTCACAAAATGATATTTCATAGCAATGAGAATAGACTAACCATTATCCTCACAATATGGATGAATCTCATAAACACAATGCTGAGTCAAAGAAGCCAAATGTATATGGTGTATGTTAGGCGTAATTCTAAAATAGCCCTGCAAGATTCCATGATCCTGGTGCAGACATACTTGTCCCAGTTATTCAACCAAACACAAAGCTAGGCACTGCTGTTCAGGATTTTGTGATTGTAATTAAAGATTCGTGTCAGTTATCTGAAGACAGAGAGATTAACCAGGTAGGCCTGTTGTAGGCAGCTGAGTTAGATAGAAATAATTATAGGCAATCAGACATGGCTAGGCCCTCAAGGAGCCAGTAAAGAAGACAGGATACCTTACAACTGTGAGAGAGACAGGCACTTCCGCTGTGGGCCAGACCTCAAGACAAAAGATCAAACAAGTGCATACCTCCCTAAAGATAAACATCAGGGATTGATATTCTGAATAGCTTTCTATCACCTGAAAATAGCCGGAAAGAGTCACTAACCCAACCCCCTACAGGAAAAGTGCCCGTTTTGCATTCATGCCTGCTTGCTAATTGACTGGCTTCCCCATTTGATCCTGATTTGATCAGTTTTAACTTGAGCAATTATGCTTGTAATCTTATTGTAGGACCATAGATTTTCCCACCTCTTGCCTACCTATTGAGTTCGCATGTTTTCCACCTTAGACCTGCCTCACCTCAAGGTTTTGCTCTATAAAAAATTCTTAGAAAAGGCAAATTCTTTGGCAACCTACTCCAGTCCCCTTCTGTTCCTCTCTTGGATAGAAGCTTTCTTTCCCCCAATAAATGTATTCTGCTATTAGCCTCTGTTGTTCCTAAAATTCATCCTTTGCTTTTAGAGAACACAAACTCCTCCGAGGTATCTTGCAGGGTGGGAGTTTCATTTCCCTATATTGGGATGAACATATCTCCAAGGTTATTTTAAAGCAGAGTACAATTCGGGCCACTTGCAGAACAAGAAATCATAGTTGAAGCATGAGGGAGACTGACAAGTTCCCTGCTGCTGGTTTGAAAGTGAAGGAGGCCTTGAGACAAGGAATGTTGGTGGCCTCTAATTGCTGCAAGTGACCCCTGGTTGACAGCCAGCGAGAATATTAGGACCTTGCTCCTATAACTGCAAGGAGATGAATTCTGCCAAAACTATTGAGCTCAGACAAGGACCTCAAGCCCCAGATGAAATCATAGCCCTGCCTGACACCTTGATTTGAACCCTGGAAGGCCATGGGAAAATAATGCAGTTACACTGTGCTTAGAATTTTGACCTACAAAAGCTGTGAGTAAATCGATTTGTGTTGTTTTAAGCTGCAGAGTTTGTGGTAATTTGTTACACAGCAATATAAAACTAATACACTATGATTCGATTTATATAAAGTACCAAAGCAAGCAAAACTAATCTATGCTGATATAAATCAAAATGATGGCCACTGCTGGGGATTTATTGACAAGAAAAGAGAACAAGAGATGCTTTTGAGGGATGACTTTTATTTGATATGAAGCCTGCTTCATACATGAAAATCCATCAATCGTATTGTTATCCTGTGTTCACTTTTTCTATGTATTGTACAGTATGTATGTACATGTAATATATATGTCTATACATATGTTTAATAAAATATTCAAAATATATATTTTGGTTTTTTTTTAAATTCCATTTGAAGCTGGGCACAGTGGCACACACATGCAAGGCCCTGGGAGGCTGAGGCAGAAGGATCACAGTTTGAGCCCAGTGTGGGCAACTTAGGGAGACACTGTCTTAAAATAAAAGTTATCTATCTATCTATCTATCTATCTATCTATCTATCTATCTATCTATCTATCTATCTATGGCTGGGGATGTAGCTCAAGGCAAAGGCTAAATCTAGTGAAACACAAAGAGAGAGAGAGAGAGGGACAGCGACAGAGACAGAGACAGAGAGACAACACACCTGTAGGACCACTCTTTTAGTATTTGGTTTTATTGGTATGTGTCCAATAAAGGTTTCCCAACCTACAAAATAAACTGAAAATAGTGATGATTTCACAGGAAAGAAATGAAACTATATGATAACCAATAGGAATTTTGTATTTTCTATGACAGTAGAATTTTTACAATGAATTTTCACTCATGAATGACTTGGATAATTAAAGACATGAAGCTATAGTAAAGAATATGCGTACAATTACCTATATGAGCATGCACATTTTTGTCTAGGGTAGATGTGGATATTTACTGATTTGAAGGACACAAATTTAATAGCTGCATTTGTTGGATGCCTTAGCTTTGTCAGGTCCTGCATTATTCTTTCCACCCAGTTTCTCACATGTACTTTATGAAGTAGCTGATCAGTATCATCCCCATTGCACTGAGGAGAAAGCTAAGCCCTGGTAGGCTAAGGACTTGCCTACACCCACATGGTTAGTGAGGAACAGGACTGAGATGCAAGCCCTGGTCTGACTCCAGAGAGTGTGCTCTTTCTCCTACAGTTGTCTGCTCCTCCAGTGTCCTTACTATTAGGCAAGAGTAAAGGATTCATTCATTCATTTGTTAATTCTTTCATTCATTTTAAATTGAGTTTGGGGGAAGGGAATCCACCGAGTCCCTAACACCTTGGTAAAAACAGTTCTTCTTTTGATTATTTTCTTTGCCTGCATATGTTGCAGGGCACTTCCAGGTGTGAGTGGGAAGTCAGTGACAGTGGGGTTAACATAGAAAGCTAGATGCAATATTCTAGGTAGACCTCACATAAACATAAGGTTTGTCCAGGGGCGGCCGGCTGCTCATAGTTACCCAGTCTTCTCCTTAAGCTGTAGGATTTATTATATGAATTTAAGCTCACTCTCAATATGATCCCTCTCCTGCAGTGCCTGTATTAATAACCCTGGTGCAGCCCTGTAGACCTGGAAAGTGAAATCCAATCCCTGCCCAGGAGATTCCAATCCTCAAGGCAGAAGGGCCAAACCGACCATCGAATTGCAGAAGACTTACAATACAGGCAGCTGACTGGAGCCCAGACTTGACTTGGAATTCAGTGAATACCCTGGAGTGAGCCTGAGACCTGACCTGAGGCCAGATTCCCAAAAGCACTCAGGTTACCAAGATAAAAGAGCAGCCTGCAACACTGACCCACAGCCTCCCAGGACTTGTAAGAAAGGGAAGGACAGGAAAAGAAATTACTTAGATCATTCTGTTACTTTGGCTTTTAAAGAGATCTTATGTTCATTTACCTGAGGAATAGTCTATAAATATTACTAAGAGGGACTTCTATCTTTTTATTTCAGTTTCAGGAAAAGGGTGCAATTGAGTCTCAATTTCCTGTCCTGAGTTAAAAATCTTGATATCAGACTATTATATTCTAGTGTTATGATAGAACATAAAGGCAGTTTGGAGTTTGTTATGCTATACTTATCTTCCTCATTGATGAAATCCATGTCAGCTTTCAAGTTTTTGATGAGATTAATGTTGAATAAAGATGATTTTCAGTAGCTATCCAACTTTAAACTGTCTGTCTAGGGTGCTGTACTATGAGCCTTGAATGTGGATAGTCCATTGTATGTAGTCATATTTTCTGATCACAGTCAACAAAGAAAATTGTCTTGCATTCTGGACTTGCAATCATCCTGGCAAATTATTGTCATCCTCTTCATTGTTGTTAGTTTGCTACTGCCACAACATTTTAGCATTGCAGCAAGCAGAGAATTTGCCCTTGATAAGAGCCAGAAGCTGTTCATTTGGTAATTCATTATTTGGCTGTCTTCCAGAAAAGTCTGCAAGACCAAATATCAGTTTCTGCTTTGACTTGCTGCTAAACTACTAGCAAGATCTAGAACTTTGGAAACATTTAGGGGGGAAATGCAGAGTGTCTTGTCTTTATTTTACTCACAGTATTTCTCATGGTAACTTTTCTTCCTGTGAAAAAGCAATTTATTGAACCGGTCTAAAAACTCAATTATTTGCTCTCTAACTGGGTTGAAGAAACTGACACAGACAGTATGGTGCTTGTGAGGCCACACAATGCTCTCTGGATGAAGGAACCTACATTGTATTCTCTTGGCAATGGAGATTGAGGGTGGGATTTGTACTTGTGGACAGCTAAGACCCTCTTGTACAACCTCACAGAAAAGGAAAAGATGGAGTGTGCTGTGCCAATGAAGAAAGCCAATCCACACCATTTCTGTCAACCACAGTTCTACTTTCTGGGATGGAGACAAAAAGCAGTGCGTGGGTGGATTGATTAGCTGTTCCAAGGGCCCTTCCCACACCCACTAGTCAGCTTTCTCTGACCACTCCGAGTCACTGTGGACCATCTTCTGAGTGTCATCGCAGTGGAGCCAGGGCCACACACTAGTCATTTATTTACTGTATTCAGATGCTTTATTGTTAGCTGTATTTCTTCTTTACATCTATGATGAGTTCTCTGAGAATGTAGTCTTGTCTGTGCTGAACATGCTGGGGTGCCCAATAAGAAGTTGTTAGAGGAAGGAAAATAATATTTTAGCCATAAATTGACAAGTAAAGAGAAAACTAATATCCCAAGCATCCATTCTGTGTCAGACTCTTTGTGGCATGTGTTGAGCATAACCTGGTGTTGACCTGTGTGTTTGGGAGAATTAAAGGAGTGCTCAGCAGTGGTGGCTCTACAAAAGACATGTACTTTTAGCTAAATTCCTCCCAGTCTCAAAGCTTTCATTTTTCTCACATATAGTGAAGACAATAATAATTGCTTTGGAGGATTATTGGAAAAGCTAGTCAGTGCCTGTGAAAATATCTGCTAAACTATGGTGTGTTAAACCAAATATTGCTGTTTTTGGACAGTCCGAGGAATTTTACAAAACAAAGAAATAATGGTCGCTGTCTCTGTTTCTCTCCCTAAATCTCTTCCTCTCTTTTTTATCTTAGTGGTGCTGGGGATTGAACACGGGGTCTTTGCACTGAGCTACATCCTTAGGCATGTGCCACCATGCTTGGCCACTGCTTTTTTGTTTACAGAATTCAGGTTTTGAGATCAATATTTCTTTTAGCACCTTTAGGGCATGCATGAAGAGAATGCTCATGTATTGTATGTCGCTGCCACATATATATGCCCTCACACATACACATGTGCACACACAGCATTATCACTCTCTGTCTGTCTCTGTTATTGCAAATGAAGACTATCTAATTGTCCTGATACTACATTTTGGGACATAATAGCTCAGATTCTGTAGTTCATGCCTAGACCCATGGAGCTGGGGTACTCAAGTCCCACCTCTACTAATTCCTGAATCCTAGTGTATTCACTTGCAAAAGAAGTACAACAGAAGTAAGTATTTCATTGGTTGGCTGGGAATATTCATCATGATGGTGCATGTAGTGTTTGAGAAAGTATGTGACACTAATGAATGTTCAATTTTGGAGCAGTTGTTGGGATTATTTGCTACATTCTCTGGAGTCAACGTACAGGTACTATTACCATGACCAGCCATCCTTGATCAGTGTGCAGATCATTGGAATTAATATCCTTGTCAGCATGTTGGCCCCGTCCCCTCACCTGCACGTTTAAACTGGCTGTGTTTCTGACCCTATCTAGGGTTTTCAGTGGCCTTTTTTTTCACTTGTCACTGCAGGTCAAAATATGAGCTGATCACCTACATATTCCATTAGATGACACCCATTAAGACAACTTTCCTCAGTATAGAAGGGAAATATGCCAAGTGGCTTTTTTAAATTTCATTTTCCCCCACTGCTCTAATGTCATAGCTTTGTGCATTTAGTGAAATGTGGATTTTGAAAATGTGTATAAAAAAGCAAGTCTCCAGTTTTGTTTTTTTTTTTATAAAGATCAGTTAGGGGGTTAAGTAGACTCTGGTCTGGCTTTTTCATATTAAAAATGAATATTCACATATCCTGGTATGTGTATGGCTTCTTTAATTTCCTTTTTCCTGACTTATGCTTGTGAGATATTTCATTTCAACCCAATTAAATCTAAAAAAATCTTTCTCTTAGGAGCAACTTTGGCCTTGAGACAGTCTTCCTCCATGTTGACCTGAGATGTAATTTTCAGCTCTTCTGTTTTCTTGTACAATACTAGAACTCCAATGCAGATGAGTGAGGTGATAGATGATGAATGTGTTTGTCTCTTGCTAAGATCCCAGAATGAGAAACAAGAAGGAGACCCTGGGCCAGGCATGGCCATTCTTTTTTTTTTTTTTTTTTTTTTTTTTTTTTTTTTTTTTTTTTTTTTTTTTTGTCTTTCTTTTTTGAGACAGGTTCTCACTGTGCAGTTCAGGCTGGACTTAAGCTCACTTTGTAGCTCAGGCTGGTCTCGAACTCACAACAATCCTCCTGCCTCAGCCTCCCTAGTGCTGGGATTACAGGCATGCGCCACCACGCCCGGCGATTCTTATTGTTCAGTATCAACATTATTAAAACCTACCTAGGGCTTTGTGTC
The DNA here is from genome assembly GCA_004027165.1 of Ctenomys sociabilis. NCBI lineage: Eukaryota > Metazoa > Chordata > Mammalia > Rodentia > Ctenomyidae > Ctenomys > Ctenomys sociabilis. Next base: position 6,499 of record PVKA01032197.1, read on the forward strand.
AGTGGAAGGTCATTTCTCAACACAGATTTTTTTTCCTAAGCTTTCAAATTTGACTTTACCTTTCTAGTCAGTAGAGGCCTAAATGGCTTATTTTCAAGTTTCTCTCTTACTCATGTCATCTTCACTTATATTCTCACCCTGCTTTCTAACTGAGCTACTAGCTGGAGGGTGATCTTTGGTAGTTTTTTTCTTATTGGCCACGCAATAGCCAGAAAGAGTGGTGTCCCACCATAGCTCCTCTCATTAGCTAGCATAGCTGAGGTCACAGAAAGCTTCTACTGGGAAGGCCCTTTAAGGTCATCTAATACAGCCCATCATTTTACAAAGTCAGCAGCTAAATCCCAGAGATGTCAAGTGACTCACCTATGGCTACTCAGTGAGCTAGAGGCAAAACTGAAATTCAAACACTATTTTCCTGGCATTGAGCTTAGTGTTCTTTGCATGCTGCCACTATGAAAATAACTAGCCCAGGGCTCAAGATGATGGACAGACTTGTCCAACTCTGGCTCCTGCAGGATGATTATGAGACTGACCTTGTTTGGCAATCCCAACTGTTGTGGTTTGACCAGCTGCTCAAATCAAAACCCCTTGAGCCAAATCAACCATTAACTTTTGAGGTGAATGGAGCTTAAAATCAGTGTCAAGAGCTGAGAGTAAGGCTGGCCCTGTAAGCATTTATTTTCTCCCACCTGTAATTCTCTTCTAGTCTCCACTTCAGCTCTCTAGGCATATCCTCTACTGCCCTGTTTTATGGGGTTCACAGTGTCCCACAGAATGGGTACTAAAGTCTTTGCCTTAAACATTGCCTTCTTCTTGCTTCTTATTGATGTTTCTGGGAAGGGAAATGTATATTGCACCACTCCTTAGTGTGACTGAGTGGGTCAGAAGCTTTCTTCCCCTAAGGAACACCAGCCCAGAAAGCACTGAAGTATACAGAAGAGGGCAAGAAAAGATGGAAGATGAAGACATGGGATGGTGTCTCTGGGGGTGCAGTCCAAGTCAAGGATAGAACACTTGTTTAACACTGTGAGGCTCTGAGTTCTATCCCTACCACTGCTAGTAACACAAAAACCAGGTACAGTAGCACATGCCTGGACTCCCAGAATCCTGGGTGACCAAGGCAGGAGATTGCAAGTTTGAACAACTTAGTAATTCAGCAAGACTATGTCTCAAGAAATCCCGGGAGGGAAGAAAGCCATCAATAAACTGTGTATGTTACTCTGTGGCCAATCACATAACGATCTTGAATAAAAATTACTCAGAGTCAGAAAGGAAGAGCAATGAGTACTTAACTGAAGATCTAGTTTTCTAGGAACTTGGAATGTTTTTAGTAGGTTATTTTGGATAACTCACATGGGAATCCAGGGTGGTAGCCACCATTAGCCTCTTCTTGTGGATGAGGAAACTGAAGCTCTAAGAGTGGTCACAGAGCTTTGATTAAACTCAAGGTGATATACTTCCAAATATTTTCCCTTGCCTGTCATCCAAATACTCTGAGATACTGAAGCAAGAAGATCACAAGTTTAAGTGTAGCCTGGGAAATCTAGAGTTAATGGAACCCTGTCTGTTAATAAAAACTGAAAAAAGGCTGGGTTGTAGCACAATGCAAAAGCCCAGAGTTAAATCCCTAATACTGAGCAAAAGGCTCATTTGCAATTGGATTCCTGTAATCTGCTTTTTGGTGGTGCTGCTTCTTCAGGGTATTTTATGAGTGAAAACTGAGGTTGAAAGAAGCTAGGAGACTATCGAGAAACAAGGTCTGAACTGGTGATTATGGTCACCAGCCTTGGCTCACTGCAGCTTTAAAAGCTCTCCATAAACTCACACAACCATTCTCTCTCCATGAGGAGTGGGTATTTCACTATGAATGAAGTACTTGAGGTTTTGCATCAGGAGAGGGGCAGTCATTCCTCTGCTTGTTGAGAGTGCTGAGCCTACCCTGAGCCCCATGCCAGAGCCTATCTGCCATCACAGCACACATTCTGCAAACATGTGCAGCTCTCTAGCATTATCTTCCTTGTTCAGTTCCTTGGGCCTCGGGTTTTGTAAGGCTAGACAAATAAAACTCAGTGTTTTGTCTGGTGGGAAATTGATGACTGTTGAGAACAATGTGTATGACACACCCAACCTGTTTATAACATTAAAGCTTGAATTGCTAGAGTGATTCATTCAGCTCAGAGAGACACATACAAACAGAAATGAATCGACTCAATAGTTTGCGTGCCTTCAATCTTTGTAAAAAATGCCTATTATGGAAAGTATGAACGCTTTCAAAAAATTAGACAGCTGGAAGACAGGCTTGAAGAGAATACTCAGGATGAAGGGAAAGCATTTTAGTGTTCTGTGCTCTATATAGAGTGCCATACTTTCATTATGATTAAATTTCCTCTGTTTCTGTTCTAATTTGAACAGGGGTTCCTGCTGTCACCATTGTAATACAGGCCCCAGAACAATTCCAGCTGCTGCCAGCCTGGTGGGTCCCAGTGACAGGGCACAGAATACCAGGGAGGATGAGGTGTCAGGCTTTCTCCCTGATGTAAGCCCCTGTATTATAGACAACTAAGTTAGGTAAAAATATAGTTAGACAGGGCTAGGCCCTTGAGGGAATCAGTACAGAAGGTGAGAACACATTCCAACTACAGCTGTTCAAGATCAGAACTCAAGATAAATCTAGAATGACCAGGTCTACATGCCTCCTTGAGGGATAAGCAATAAATTGAAGATTATACTATAATTGGTATTACCTGTTCCAATAAATTCTAGATAGACATCAGTCACCTGGGTGAGCAGGACCAGATTCCAATCCATTCCTTCTTAAAGAGATCCTGTTCTTTTCATGTACACTTGCTTCAGGATCTGCTTTCCCATTGGGTTAATATTACCTATGCAGCTATACTTCATGTCTCACTAGTGGATCATAGGTTTGATTCACATTGTACCTACCTTGTGATTTTGTACCCTCATCATAATTTGCTCTATAAGACTTCCTCAGAGAACTGGGCTCACTGGCAATCTACTTTTGGGTCCCTTCCTATCTCTCAGAAACTATTTCTATCAATGCATTTTCCTTCCTTTAATTTTCATTGTTCCTTAGAATTCATTCTTCTGACTTCAGGGGGACAGGAACTCAGTGCATGTGATGTCTAAAAGAATGGGAGTTATATTACTTTTCTTATATCATCTGGTCAGCAGAACTATGCCCTGGAGGAAGATAGGTAATGAGAGTGGGAAGATCAGATCAGAAAAATGCTCTTTGAATCACAGCAGCTACCTTATTGTCTTACAAATAGGGAAGATGATCGCCTGAGCAAGTAAGTGACTCCCATGTAGAGTCTTGCTTTCAGCTCAACTCATGAACCTATGTCTGTGGATTCCCAGGCCTGTGCTGTTACAACTACCTCCTGCTGTCCTCTCAGACTCCAGCAAGAAAATGTGTGTCTGGAAGCAACTGCTTAGTATGCAAGCCAGGCTGACCTTTATGCTCTCCGAATCATCAACCTTTTGTTGGAAACCATGGAAGTAACGGATCTGGATGAGTAATGGAAATCATACCACACTGTAGAGACAACTGAAAGCTCTGCTCAGACTACAGAGCTCTTACTTCCCTACTATTGAATCCCAAATATGCATACACACTGCAACTCAGATTGGTCCTAGAAATAGGAGATGGAGAACCAAAGTCCCCACAACTAAGCCTGTTAGCTTCTTATTTTGTCACCTACCCACAGTCTCTCCCCCAAAATCCAAATTCTGGAGCATATGGGCCTTTGTTATTCAGCTCCTGCCAGGAACCAGCTCCTGGGAGCAGGAGTTGGGGGGATCCAGAGCTCTCAGAGGTTTCCTGGACATCCATACAAAGCTCAGGCCTGGCCTCAGGGGAACCTGGCTCCTGGGACACACGTAGGAATAATGTCCTGTCTCTAACCAGGGATTTCTGATCTTCAATCCCTGTGCTGAAACTCATGTAGCATCCTCACACCCTCATTGCTGCCTGCCCCCAAGCAGTTCTCTGCTACTTCCAAGAGCCCTGATATATAAATTCCAGCTCAAAATTTCATCAATTTGTTTCACAAATATGAGGCGGGTGGAGAAGTGCTTGTAAATGCAAAATCTTCCAGTGAGCTTATGTAAATAGTCCCTAGAATTTCAGCAACATATTAGATGTTAGATACTAAATTGTACAGTTCTACCCTGGCCCTCTTTTGGCTCCCCAGCTATCAACCTGACTTCACTTTCCTCTGAAAGTCAGACTGTATGTACGTGTGTGTGTGCATGCACGTGCGCGCGCACATACGTCTACATGCACATGCGCCCAGGCACAGGTTTCTGTTAACAATTTAAATGAGTAAATCCTGATTTTCCTACTGCTCATCACCTTCCCTTACCCTCCACCCAAAGCACTCTCCAGCTTCCAATCCCACTAGTCCCTTTTACACTACAAATTCCAGTTCAACACTGAGGGCTTAGATGAGTGAACCATGGATTCACAAGTATTTCTGTAGTGATCCGTTGAAGGCCACTGTAGTCGTTTTAAAATGGTAGGGGGGACTCTTCTGTGGCACCATGAAGGGAGCCACATACTGGACTATGGGTGGCTAGGGAGGCTAGGGATGGCAGGGTGGGGATGGGGGCAGCTGAGCTTCTGGATCTCCCCTCTGCTTGCCAGTTTTTGGCTCACCTCCTTACCTGCCTCGGGGTGGGGAGAAGGGAAAGCAGGTCCTGTCCCACAAGCCTGGGGTTACCAGGTGAGATCTTGGGGAAGCCTAGAAGTCTACCTTGCATGTTACTGCTTTTGGTCCTTAGCATAGCTTCATTAGTTAACCAGAATTGTCCCTGGAGCCTCAGCAGAGGTGATGCCTGCAGTGTCTGAGGTGTGGGGCTCCTGAGATGTCCAGTAGGTTTTGTGTCTGCTGCTGCATAGAGTCCCTCTCTGATCCAAGTTGGTTTGTGACCATGTTGAAGACCAGCCAGGGCTGCAGATCTCAGGGAACAAACACTGTGGAGCACAGCTGTAAAATGGCTGAGAGGTGCTAGGGTCACTTGGCACAGCCAAGCATAGGGCAGCAGGTAAACAAGACTGGCCTCACATTGGAGAATGCCCAGAGGTTTCAACATGTCCTCTCACAGTAACCTAGTTGGGCCAGTTTTACAGAAAAGAAAACTGAGGCTCAGGAGGAGCAAGTGATTCCTTTGGGGTTGCTCAGCAAGGAAAGGGCATATTTCCCAGGATTCCTGACATCTGCCTGGGTTGCTGCTTCAAAGTACAGAGAGACCAGGGCAGGAGCAGAGCACAGGGAGCAAGATTTGGGGAGAGCCTGTTTCTGGAAGCTTCCATCCCGGGACTCAGCTCCCAGTGCTGATGCACTACTCTGAAACGCTGCTGCCACCCTATGTACCTTCTGCAATGGCAGCAGGCTGGAGAGAGTGGGGATTCAGTCAGGAACACACTGGTGTCCCAATGGACTGCCAGCTCCCCCCAGTAATCACATGAGTGCAACCTGAGCCCAAATTCCCAGGGTCCAGGTTCTGAAAGGGCATCTATTCTTTCCTTGTTTACCTGTGCATGCCTCTGTAGCAGAGAAAAGCCTTTTGGACAATAGTGCTTGAGAACATGTATGCCCATTTATGAAAACGAGGTGGTGTTATTATCAAGAAACTGGGGGACAGTGCCTGATTTTTTCGGAACAAACCCCTGGAGCTCTGATGTGTGACCTTGGGCACATCCCCAGTCCTCTCTGGGCCGTGGTTTCCTAGTGCGTCACATCACCTGGGGAATAGATGGTTTCCCTCCCGTGTCGTGTTTAGTTGCATATTGTATCCATTCATTCAATAAACCTTCACCAATGAAGTCTTCCCGCAGGGCTGGGCTCTGCGCAGCACACTGGGAGAGAAAAGAGGAGTGAGAATGAGTCTTTGCTTTGAAAACGCTCAGAATCCCCGCCTGTGCTGTTTTTTGGGCATGCTTCCTTTTTCATGCTGACTTACCTTTTCAGAAAATGCCCCCGCTTCCGTAGGAGAATGGAAATTGGCAAAGAGAGAGGGGAAAGGTCCAATTTGCGGCTCTGCTATTTTAGAGGAGGTTGAAATTACGAGGCAAAGTGGAGTGATGCGCTCGCTGGAGTAACCCCCGCTTTCTAAGGGAGGAGAAAGAACCCAGGTTCTCTGCTCCTGAAGTGGCTCGAGCTCTTGGGCGCGAGGCATTATATAAATTCAAGCTTGCTTCTGATCCTTAGTACCTTGAGTTGCCTGAAGGGGGGAATGGCAGTGCCTGCGTGTGCAGCCCGGACGCTCGGGCGGCCGCTGCAACCGGAGCACCGAGCGTCCTCCCGCACCACCTGTCCCCGCCGGCATTCCAGAGTAGAGGCCGAATTGGCAGTGAGCCAGCCCGGGTCAGTCGCAGACTCAGTCTGCGCGGGCCCTCCTAGGGGTGTGTCTCACGGATTCAACTCTCGGCCGCTACGGGACGAGCCCCTAAAGGCATCTGTCTCCCTGGCGGGAGCCTTGCGCGCCTCGCTCTTCGCGCTGCTGCCCCGGGGCCGCCGCAGGCGGATGAACGACCTCAGGCGACGCTGGGACCTGGGCTCCCTCTGCCGGGCCCTGCTCACTCGGGGCCTGGCCGCCCTGGGCCACTCGCTGAAGCACGTGCTCAGTGCAATCTTCTCCAAGATTTTCAGCCCCCTGGCCAGGTACGTTCTAGAAAGCGCGGCTCGCACTCTTGCACCAGGGCGCACAGGGGACGTGAGGGGATGGAAGGCAGCTGCTAACGGAGGTAAGGGTGCAAAGTTCAGCTAGCCAGTGGTGGCCGGTCTCAGGAACCTGGCCCACGCGGTGCAGCGCGTGAGTGAGCATGCTTCGGGTACCTCCCTGCCCTGCCGTTCCGCAGGCGCCCGCAGCGCAGTGACTCTGCTTGCAGGTCGGACTGCCTGTGGGCTTCCTCCCCCAGGGAAACTCGAACGCCAGGCTCTGCACTCACTCAAGGCGGCCACACTGGTGGACAACTGGGTGAGCGCGGGAGCGGCACTGTGGGACAGAGAGAGCCAGCAAGTCAGGCAGGCAGCGGAGCGCGCCCGGGAGCTGGGGTCGAAAGAGCCAGGAGGAGTCCAGGGGCGCAGCGCGACCGGAGCCCTGGAAAGTGGTGCTCTACCGCGGGGGCCCGGCTGGGGGACCAGAGTTGGGTAGTGGGGCGACAGGGACTGGAGAGGTCAAGGGTGTAGAAAAGCCAAGGCAATGGCTTGGGAGGGCTTCGGCGGAGGGAGGGGGCAAACGGCCAGCAGGAGAGAGCTCCGGATGGTTGGGGGGGCAGCCTGTGTGTAGCAGAAGCCACAGCGCTGAGCCTGCCGGGAAGAAAGCAAGGAAGGGCGCCGCGGCCGCCGCCACCGCCACCGCTGTGGCCGCGGTGAAGTACTCGGTGCATAGGGGAGGGGTAGAGGGGCGCAACGGCGCCGCCAGGGGAAGGGGGCGGTGCGGGTGCGCGGCGAGCTCGGGCTGAGCTGCGGGATTGACGTAACGAGCTTGGGTTTCCCCCAGCGTCGGGAACATGGATGAGAAATCCAACAAGCTGCTGCTGGCTTTGGTGATGTTCTTCCTATTTGCTGTGATCGTCCTCCAATATGTGTGCCCCGGGACAGAATGTCAGCTCCTCCGCCTGCAGGCGTTCAGCTCCCCGGTGCCGGACCCGTACCGCTCGGAGGATGAGAGCTCCGCCAGGTTTGTGCCCCGCTACAATTTCAGCCGCGCCGACCTCTTGCGCAAGATAGACTTCGACATCAAGGGCGATGACCTGATCGTGTTCCTGCACATCCAGAAGACCGGAGGCACCACTTTCGGCCGCCACCTGGTGCGCAACATCCAGCTGGAGCAGCCCTGCGAGTGCCGCGTGGGGCAGAAGAAATGCACTTGCCACCGGCCGGGTAAGCGGGAGACCTGGCTCTTCTCCAGGTTCTCCACGGGCTGGAGCTGCGGGCTGCACGCCGACTGGACCGAGCTCACCAGCTGCGTGCCCGCGGTGGTGGACGGCAAGCGCGACGCCAGGCTGAGACCATCCAGGTGTGTGTTCTGTCGCGGCCAAGCGGGAGGCTGAGACGCGGTGTCCATCTCGGCTGGGCGGGCGGAGGGCGAGAAGGCGTCGCTTGCCTGCTGCCGGCCGCCCAGCGCGCACCTCAGTGCTCCAGCGGTCGTGAGCCAGATAGGCAGGAATTTAGTATCCCGGTGCCCGCCTATATGGTGCTGTGGAGGACTCAGAAAGTCTTTCAGATCTGGCCTGGGAGGGCCGTCGCTTTTTGGGAAGGTGGGCCCGCTCGGTGGCTGGAGTCTGCGCTGGCCAAGCTGCCAGGTTGCCTCAGCCACCGCCTAGCCCAGAGCGCTCAGTGGGCAGCGTGCCAGGGTTCCTCATTCTTGTCACCTGTCCCGTGCACTTCCATTCCAAAGCCTTGTTTCCTTGTTATCTTCTCCCTTTCTGCCCCGCATTCTGTTGTCCCCCTTTTTCATTTAGCGAGAAAATTTTTTCCCTCACGTTTGAATCTTGTCCGCTCCTGATCACTGCTTTTTCTTTCTCCTTCTGTGTGTAACCTTTTCTTTTCCTTTTTATCTTTCTCTTTTTATTTCTCTTCTCCTGCCCTACTTTACTGCGCCCCTCTCTCCTTCGCTGCTGGGGGACAGTTGTTTTGGGTCTCTGTGTGGACAACTAGTTTCCAGCATGGGACCCGCACCTACAGAGCTTTGCTTGGTCTAGCCCCCTCCCACTCCCCGCGGCCCATGAGCTCACTGGGCTGGGATGCTGCCCTGCACCCTCTCCTGGTGAACAAATACGCAGAAGCCTCAACACTGGGTGCCCTCTGTCATGTGTCAGGAGCTGGAAAAGATAAGGAAAAGGGATTTATGAACTGTCCGTAGTAGCCTAGTAGTCAGAAACAAGCAAGGTATCTTCTTCCCTCCAGTGTAAGGGCAATGTCCAGATGCTGGAGGTCATGCAGTGCTGTAAAGGGGACCACTGTGGTCATATGGGGGTGAAGGACAGTGTTCTAACAAGGTCTGGTGCTTCACAGGTTTCCTGCAAACCGACCGGGACAGGGGCAGGGTGTCTAAAGAGTGAACAAGGTGTGATGGTTATAAGGGAGCCTTTCAATTTGTCTTCAAGAGTTCAAGGACAAGGCCTTGATCCCCTGCTCTCCCGTTAGGTGACAGGGACCTTCAAGGCTGCTGCTGCAGTGGCTGCTTGCCTGGGTTCTTTTTACCTCCATCCCGTGGAGGCATTCAGTGACTTGGACAAAGAGCTGCGTGGAAGCAGCTTTAGGTTGCAAATCTTTGGGTTTTTCTTTGTCCAGTTGCAGCACCAGGAGCTTTCTGCCTTTCTGGTCAATATTAATTGTCCTGTTCATTTTCTCTTCCTTACATTTCCTCTTCAAATGCTAGAGTTCTGGAGTACTGTTTTGAACTTCTATTTGCTTTTTTATCTTAAGATAACCTTGGCCTCTGGAAGGTGACCACCTCAATCCATTGTGATAATTGAGTAAGTTATTTTCACAACACAATTCTTTTGACACTATGGGAGGCTGAGGCAGTAGGATTGCAATTTCAACCCTACCCTTGGCAATTTAGGAAGAGCCTATATTAATATTTTTAAACAATTAGAAAAGGGCTGGGGATGTACCTCAATGAGAAGCCTCTGGGTTCAATATCTATTCAGTCTTCCCCCAAATCTGATGTTTAAGAAGTTCCCAAACAATTTATCATCAATATTGAAAATAAGCTCTCATGCTTATAGGGCTTGTAGGTATGCTGAGGGATAGTACATTTAAAAAATTCTCTATGGGAAACATTGCTTCTATAGCTACTGTGGCAGAAAAGTGAAACAAGGTTGTGGTGACCATGGAAGCCACAGACTCATTTGGAGTTTCACAGAGTACATGTGCCTTTAGTAATTTGACCAGGTTGTTCAGGAAATGACTTCTATAAACACATATCATTAGTGTAATCTGAGTTATCTATTGGGTCACCGTCATCCTTTAGCAGAGTTCTTTAGACATTCTATATGAGATAACCAGAACCCCTCAAAGCCTCTTAGATATCCTTTACTGAAGGAAAATTAATTGTAATGAAGTAGTGTTTTCTTGCTGTTTGAAAGGGTGATACGACAGTGCCACCTAGTCTAATCGGAGACAAACCATGTTTGCAAAAGTCAGTTAGCAGATTTTATGGTAGTTGCAAAAAGGAAATGAAATTTACCTCATATTACTAATTGAAGGGTACTTTTTTATTTCCTTCATTCCTGCCCACCTACAAATATTCATCTTGAAGAATATTCATAGCCCAAGGCTTCCAGAATTTCTGAGATTGGTGACAGATCCTTGCTTGAAGTTCTGGTGATCTGTAAGGACTAAGAGGTGCACCTGTGGGAGGCAGGCAGTGTGTGTCTGTACATGTGCACATGTGTAGGAGAAGGGCAAATGTGGCAGCCAGGGCACTGCACTGGCAGTGACTGCTGAGGGGAGCGAGATTGTCTTTAGGAGATGAGAGTCTGCCTCTGGAGTTCCTCTGTAGGGCAACCTCTTCATGACAGCTAGTGGTCTCTGGGCTTTGTGGAACACAAGGAAATGGCAGCTCTGGCTGGCTGGGAGTTCAGATACCTTCCACTTAGTTCTAGAATAGCTTTGGATCAGCAGTGTGACCTTGGAGTATAGTCTGCATGGAAAGCGCTTTTCAGATGCATTTTTTTGTGTGTTTCTATCTTTGTATATCTCTGTGAACTTCACTATCTTTTGGAGAAGGATGAAGTGGACAAGAGCACTTCCATGAGAATAAAGTCCAAAAATGGTTGAAGGACTTCCTCAAGGTTATTGAGCTCTTTAGTGGCACAATAGGAATCTCACTGCAGTACTGTCACAACACTTGCTCTAGTGACTGTGTCTTGATGAACAAGGGCTTTTACAAAAGCACGGTGAGGTATTTTCAATTAATAATTACCATGGAGTGAATAGCCAGCATATGTTAGCTGTTGTTGTTACCATCTGGATCATCACTGTCATCAGAAATTTTACGCATTAGTTTTGGGTAGGTGATTTGGCTGGGGTCGCCACACTTTTTGGGAGAACAGAATTTCACATCCCTGACACTTTACACTTCCCAGGAGCTGGATTGTAATAGTGGGCTCTGCTTGCGTTGCTGGAAATCTCTGCAAAGCTGAGCAGCACGGGAAGGGGCTGGGGGCCTGGTTGGAGAGCGTCATTAGGAACAACATGGACCACCTCCTGACCCACCACCGTTCATTCACTAAGTGGAAGCATGAGAAATTGTCTTGGCTGCAAGCCAAGAGGCTGAATCCTGCTCCCTGTGCTATGTTTGAGGTATTTTCTTTCCCGTGGAAGATAAAGTACTTGAGTGATATGTAACTGCTAAACAGAAACTACTACAATCACATTGCCTGGCAAGGAGGGGTGGCACTTGGCTGACAAAAAGGCTTAAATTGTTTATTAAAATAATATCTCTCAAAAATTAGAAGTTATAACACATCCATCTGTTTGCCAGTATGTTGTTGGAGGTCAGAAAAGGGTCTTGCTCATTTTAGAATTTCTAAGACCACTTTTAAAAATGTATCAAAACATCGTGGCCCAGAAGCTGTAAAAATTCCCAAATTCTGCAGAATTTTCTCAAGCCATATTTCCTATGTGTGTAGCCAACTTTAGTGTACCACTTGTTCTATGGGAGGAATTCAGAACTGGGAAGGAAATTACACTAGTACCATGCTGGCTGCTACATGTAGGATACAGGTAGGTTCGGGGCCTGTGACTGTACATGTTAAAGAATCTGGGCAGATGCTGGATTGTACATTTTAAAATTTCTAAAGTTTTCAGCAGCCATTTGGAAGACTAACTAATCATCTAAAATCTGGCAGGATATCATTGAGAGGAAGGGACTAAAAGGTTTTTGCTTAGGTGGAGAATACTTTTCTTTGGTGGGGGTATTTATTCATTTAAAACAATTGTGGTAAAGGCTTTCTTTTCTTTCCATTTCTTTTAAAAAGGTGGCTCTGTTCTGAAAGAGAGCTATAGCATGCATGTGCCTGATCAGGCCTGTCATGCTTAAGCCTACACTCCTTCCTGTTCTTGACTTTGTGGTAAGGCAGAATGATGAGACAGGCTTGCGACACCAGGGAGGTAGTGAGTGAGTAGACTGCTCCTCCAGCAGTGCTGCATCCCATCTGGCTGTTGCCTGTGGGACACTCAGCCTGTGTTGGCTGAACACGCTTTCCTTTAGCCATTTTTGATGAGAGCTGTTATACTGTCTGCCTCCTTCATAAATCTGGGGAGAAGTATACCATGATAATGTATCTCTGATGCCTCCAGGATTAGAGAACATTGTGCACAGAAGCCAAATTGTTGAAGTCCCAACAGAGTTCTAAGTTCTCAGGTAGTCCAAATGTCACTCAAGATTGGCTTCTGTTAATTTTAGGTTAAAATTTTAGGTTAAAATTAACAGAAGTGATGAAAATATGAACGCTTGTCTTTAATATGTACCAGTCATCAACTGAGATAGCATGAAATGACATTGAAAGAACAGTCATTCCTTTTCTCTGTCGTTCATTAAACAAAATTTTATGAAACTGCCTATTATATTCCAGGGAAGACTTGTCATCTGTGCCAATAATGTCTTTACTTACAAGAATATATTAAAAATAAGGGAGATGTCTGTTATGGTATAGGTTTTGTCAATCCAGGGCAAACCTGGTGGTTATGCCTCAGTAGAGGGTAAGCAGTCCAGGGAGACAAGATCCAAGACAAAGCTAGAACAGCATATGTCTCCACCTTCAGTCTCAAAAGCATGCGGGAATTGCAGAATTGTATAATACAGACATTAGTGGGAGAGGAACTTCTGATTTTGAGCAAAGCCTTTCCTCTTTGGCCACAGTGTCTCTTCTGTCAAATGGGAGATTTAAACAAGGTGTCTTCTGGTATGGCCTCTTCCTGTGCAATGTGTAAGGACTAGGCCAGAAAAAGGACAGATCTGTTTCAGAAGGCCCCTGGGACTAAGGGGGCTGCACATTGGAGAAAGAGAAGCATGGTGGATGGGGTGGCACCCTCTTGACACTCCCCCCCTCACTAGGGGTGTTCATGTCTGAAGAGGTCCATGCTTTGGACCGGTGATGGTTAAGGAGGCAGATGGGGTAAAGCTCTACTGTTGGACTGTCTGGACTGGCAATGAGGAGCTTGAACTCCACTGAGTATGAGAAGCTCTGGAATTGAAAGAGTGTAAGAATCACAGAAATAAATAAAGGCTAAAGTTAAAAGTATCTCCCTGATTGCTGATCCTGAGTGAAGATCCTACCATTGACAACACAGAGAGATCGAGAAGGGGATGTATTTTGGGTTGGGAGAATGCTAGTCACGACTGATCCTTGTCACTTAGGCTTGTAGTGAACAGGGCTCGTAGGGAAAGTAGGACCTGTGTTCTCTGTGGTAGGTTAGGGCTTAGTTGAATACATGGGAACCTGTGAGCCCACATCATCTGAATGTACAGTTGGCATTATTATTTAAATGATAGCTGTAGTTCACATATGGGACTGTTAGCCAAGAAAGGGGTGTTTGAATAAAGGAAAAGATTGACAGTTATGATTACATAAAAATGACAAATGTTCATCTGTCAAAGAAAAAAATGCCAAAATGAAAAGGCATATGTCAAACTGGTGAAGATATGCACAACAATTACAACAGACAAAAGGCTGAAGTCTTTCCTTATAAAGAAATCCTATGAATCCATTCAAGACACAAAGGGCACAACCAGAAGATTTATAGCACCTGCCACACCCACAACTAGTTCCAGTTATGGAGAAACTGTTCTGTCTCAGTGGTAAGGAAGAAATGCAGATTTAAACATTTAAACTTAGGATACTTTTTTTTTTTTTTTCCTCTACGCTTAATTAAAACAATAGAAACTAACCTATATTTCCACCAAAACAAACAACTTAATAGCCATGGATGACAAGGGTATAGTTAATGTCTTAATTCTTAGAAATTATAATGAGAATGTAAACTTGAATAGCTGAAATCCTTTGGGGAAAAATAGAAAATATGTTTTTTTTAAATTAATTAATTTATTTATTTTTGGCGGAACCGGGTATTGAACTCAGGCCCTTGCACTTGCCAGGGAAGTACTTATTCTGCTGAGCCATCTTCCCGGCTCCCAAGATTTTTATTTTTATTTATTTATTTTGGAAAAATAGAAAATATGAACATAGAATATCAAAATTATTTCATTGATGCACAGTCATTTGTGAGTTCTTACTGAAAACCATAATTCGCCATCTACTTTTCATTTATTTACTCACTAATTTATTTTATTCAACAGATGTTTATTGAGTGTGTGCCATGACTACACTTAAGTGCCAAGGGGCACCCTGAACAACCAGACAGGGAGCTGGAGGGGAGCTCATTGATGCAGCCCTTGCCTAGCATGTGTGAGGCCCTGACTTCCATCGAGCACTGCCCATTCCCCAGAAAAAAGAAAAGAGAATAAAAGAGAACAAAAGAGAAGGTGGGAAACATGGTCCCTGCCCTCAGAGAGTGGGAGACATAGGCATGACACAAATGATTTCTTCAAAACTGTGAGACGTGCCTCAGGGGAGAGGGGAGTGCAGCGTTCTAAGAAAAATGTATATGATTGTGGTGTCGAGTTCAAGCACCTAAGTTAGTTGAATGTCAATGGAGTGTCCACTTTTGACAGGTGTAGACAAAGGAAGAGTTGTAGAAAGAAAAAATCATGATGTGTGTGTATAGACAGTACAGTTGGGATAGATAACGCTGTGCTTCTACATAATTCTATGAGAGGCAAGATCTGCACTAATGGTTGGACAGGATATTATGTCGGCTTTTAGTACTATGGTCATCCACTAGGTAAATAATTATTGAATTTTTGATATAATTCAGGTATAAAAAAATTAGATAAGTAAGCAACTACACTCTTAATTCACTGATAAGAGATACCTGCTAAAATAATACCTGTAAATATAATATCATGTATGCACCTTGTACAATACCAAAACGTTATGAAAACAGTTTGCAATGTATTAATTCATCGAATCTGTATGGTTAAGGTGTCTTGAAACTGTCTAACTGACATTTCTATTTTAATAAAATAAAAATAAATGAAAAAATAAAAAAAAAAAGAAAATGTATAGAAGCAAGTGAACTGGAGCAACTACGGAGCAGCAAGTGAACTAGAGATGTCCACAGACAAGAAAATGGCTCAGGAAATCTGAGTTCATTCACTTTAAAAATTATTATGAATCCACTTAAATGCTCTCTTAAAGAATGTGGACAATTACTAGCTATTTAATGCTAAGAGAATGCTGAAAATTGCAGATGTTCTATGAATATAATCATGATATAGTGAAAATGTGAGCAGAGGAGGGCAGAGGAAAGAAAAAATCATATTCCTACTCCTCCCAAATCTAAGCAGAAAATGTTTTAAAATTTCCTTTATAAGCCTGCATCAGTTTTATAAGGAAAGTAAATTGTAACCATTTTTAAAATAATGTCTTACCTTGGCTGATTATTCATTAGCCTCTTAATATCATGATTGCACTTCCTTGGAAAGGTAGCCTCAGCCCAGTCAACCCTCAGAGATGATGCATCAGGCATTGGCTGCTTGTTTTTAGAAAATAATTTGCTGTTATAATATTCCCACAGAATCTATCGGACTCTTAAACCCATCAGTATAGAGATATCTGAGTGACTTGCTCCTCTTTCTTTTCATTAAAAAAATGGAATAGAAATTAATAATGGTACACATTTGTTTTTTAAAAATATTTGTTGAGAAACAAATAGCAATGAGACAGTTTCAAAATCGATTAGTAGGACAGTTACAATAATTAATACATTGCATATTGTTGTATTCTTAGTGGTTCTTTATTGTAGAAGATGCAGACATGATATTTTGTCCACAAATACTATTATTATTTTTTAAATCTTTATAGAAATTTATTTATTTTTATTTTTGCTTTTTTTAATTTTACTTTTGTTTTATTGAAGTACAAATATCAATGAGACAGTTTTAAGATACCTTGACAAGATGGATTTCATAAATTAATACATTGCAAACTGTTTTCATAATGTTTTGGTATCATAGAAGGTCCATACATGATATCACAAATACTATTAGAACAAATATTTCTATTCATTGAATTAAGAGAAAGTAGCTGTATATTTATTGTAACTATTTGGTAAATACAGATACAAAATGGTCGTTCATTTATATTCCCTCTTTTGTTTAGTTTTGTCGGAGGGTATTCCATTGACATGTAAATATTGTAGGTGAGTGAATTCAGAAAAACAATTCAATGTAGTCCAGTAGTCCACAATAGTAGTGGGTTATCCATAGGACTGGCAGTGTCAGAAGTTGTTGACGTGAGCGTTTTACAGCCCAGCATGTAAATATGGCTTTACGTTTTATACTTTGTGGTTATATTTTTCTGCTGGATGGCTAAGACCAAGTTAAAGCAAGACCTATATAACAAAAAAGAGTAACTTTTGTATCTGACAAGGTCAGTCAAATCGCCTCAGGATTTACCCTGGAATCCTGCACTGCAGTTTGTAGATCAGTGTCAGAATGGTCAGTGTCAGAATGGCACACATTTGGAAATGATACTCTGGACTTTGGCCCTTTCTGGTCCTGCTTTGAAATGAGTTGGTGGAGATGTTGGAGGGGGAAGGTCTTCGGGTTCCTGAGGGGCTGTAGTTCTAAAGCTGGTAACTGAGAGCTTAGATCAGTTAGTGTCGGGTGTTACTCTCATTCAGGAGAGTCCATTGCTAGGCAGCCAAGTCCTAGAGCAGTTTCACTGTATGAGAGTACTATTCTTAGTTAATCATAAATTAATTTGATCAGAACATTTCAGTGCTCAACCAGTCTGGGTGTGTTAGGCTATTCGAGAAACATTAGTGAGGTGCAAAATCCCATTGTTGAAACCAGACGTTACGTACGTTATCTTGATAGTGTAAAGAATGTAGTTCACAGTTGAAAAGCTACTACTGTATTGACATTCTATGAGGCATAAAATGAGATATCTAGTCATTGATTTTAAAAAGAAAGGCATGGATGGGATTTTCCCCCTTTCCACTAAAGGGCAATGAATAATCCACCTAATGTTACATTTCCTGTAAAACAGTGTCATTATAAATGTAGAGAAACATTTTCCTAAACTTTAGTGCAATATTTATTGGCAATAGAGCTTCTCTTGTTCTACTAGGTATTGGACTTCGCAGATTATTCAGTTGGTCTTATTGCATTCCATTTGTTCTTCCTGCCATTTTGCCTCTAAGAACTGTGTTGAAGGCTTTGACACATTTCAGAGCATTACACTAAATAAATCTGTCTTGCACATTCCACTGTGCTTTTTCTGGAATATTATAAATATTCAAATGTAGGCACACATGCAGATTCAAAATAAAATTCAATACATGCAAATTCTGCATAAATTTTGTATTTATAACTTAGCAATAGTTTTGAACTTGTTATCCTATGAAATAAATGTATCAAATATGAGCTCATGGGAATTACTGATAAATATATTTTTCTGATTAAGCTGTGGGCTCTTTTTTAGTCACAATTTAAACTTCAATTCTGGGTTATATTATAAGAGAATAATTTGCACTTCATTTACTCTGAATTGTTAAGAATTGCGTTCTTCCCCGATGTAAATGTCTGTGAAGTCTTTTTATTCAGTTTGATTGCTTTTCAAATTTTACTAGCAGAAATGACCTATTGAGCCTGAGAGAATTGGTCTCTAGTCTCAGTGGATCACTTCCATTTCACTTTTCTGTAGGAAGACAGAGAGATTGAAATGTGCAATGTATTGATTTACACCAAGTGGATCAGACCTGTGTGCATCATTCCTTGCATGAATTGACTTTCCCCAAGCTATAGTAATAAGGACAAGTCCTCAGCAGAGTATCAGCTCATGGGGATTCTTGGGCTTTGGCTGACTTCCTAAAGGAGAGTGAATGCAAGCAGAAGATTTTTAGAAATTGACTTGGGAGGGCTGTGGATGTAGCTCAGCAGCACACTGCCTGTTTGGCAGGAGAAAGGTTTTGAGTTTGATTCCCAGTACCAAAAAAAAGATAGCCTTGAAACACTTGGGTGAAGGAATGATCTTAAACATCATATATCCTGCTAAGTAACTGAACATTGTTACCAGTCGGGCAGGAATAAAGGGTAGTACCTAAGTGCAAGCAAAGAAGTCTTAGTAATCTGATGTATTTAAAAGTAGTACCAGTCCTTCACTGACTACATTGAATTTCTCAGTTTAATCCTGTATTTATTCACTTGGTACAGGTCTCACCAGGCAGCTCAGACTCACAGTGATCTTCCTGTTGCAGCAGCCCCAGTGCTGGGATTGCAGGCATGTACCAACATGACTGGTTTCAGTGGTCGGCTTGGTGCGCCTGGGGTTTTGGCCCTGTGCACAGCATGCTGTACTTGGGATTTAACCCAGATCCTTCCGCTTGCCAGGCAGGCACTTTGACTCCCCAGCCCTGAATTTCTCAGTTTAGAGGCTAGTGAAGAACTTCAAAACTTAGTTGAGGGAACTGCTATAAAGTCCATGTAGTTTCTCCCAATCCTCTAGGAAGATCTATTGCTACTTTGGAGTGTATGCTAAGCCAGGCCCTGTGCAAGGAGCATAATATATATTTTCTCATTTAATCCTCAGAAGATCCCACTAGAGTAATGTTTTAAAAATCCATTTTATTTTATTTTCATTTATTTATTTATTTTTGGCAGAACCAGGGATTGAACTCAGGCCCTTGCACTTTCCAGACAAGTGCTTATTCTACTGAGCCATCTTCCTGGGCCTGAAAACCCATTTTAAGGTGAGAAACACAGATGTTAATAAGATATATAACTAGCAAAAAAAGGTATATAATTAGCACAAATCTGCACAGCTAGGCAATATAGGAGTTAGCATTTAAAGCCAGTTGAGACACCTTGCCTGTCTAGCACCTTTGATATCTACTAAATTCTCAGAAAAATTTCAAAAATCTTTTGTTCATCTCTCTCTCTCTCTCTCTCT
>PVKA01032198.1:0-17292 GCA_004027165.1 Ctenomys sociabilis
AAGTCATACAGCCAGAGGCAGTGGTGCACCAAGCAATCTAGCTACTCAGGAGGCTGAGGCAGGACAATCACAAGTTAAAGGCAGCCTAGGCAAGTCAGGGAGAGTCTGTCTCAAAATAAAGAAAAAGAGCTGGGGTGAGAACTCAGTAATGCTTCCTGGTTCACCCCCAATGCTGCAAATAAAAGAAAAAGTCTTGAAATGAATAAAAAAATTACAACACAATGCGGTAAAATGTATACGCTATAGCTGGAATAGTGTGAAAGGAGAAATTTACCCAGAATATTAAATTAGAAGAAGAGTCTACAGTGCATGACCTAGGTTTTCACATTAAGCAACTAGAAGAATAAATTAAACCCAAGGTAAATGGAAGAAAACCAGACTTAGAAGAAAATTGACCCAATCTTCTCCTTTCTGTTGACAGGGATTTCGGAATCCTGCATCTCAATGACACAAAAACATTTACGGGCTCAGACTGCACCCACCTCTCCAGCACCTTGTCTCTGAGGCCATGGTTCTCGGGGAGCTGAGGAGCTGTGACCCCACAGTGCGACTGAGAATACAGAGAGGGTGTCCCCATGTTCGAGACAGTAAGAGGCACGTTGGCAGGGGACCCTCCCCACCCCGCCCTGTTGGGTGCACACCCGACGCACGCCGTGGTCCTCTCTGCTGAGCGCCTTCACTTGTGCCGTCCTCGGTGCCTCAGTGTCCTGAGTGGGTGGAAACCTTTTCGTTTCCCGGTCACTGCGGCTTTGGGGAGGAGCAGGAGTCGCCACAAGGCGCCAGGCCTGGTGACCGAGGTAGATGAGAACACAGCCCTGTGGTTTTAGGGGCTGCCTTCCCTGTGGATGGCGCTCGGCAGCAGCATTCACTGTGTTACTGATCATATCTCATAGAGAAGGCACTCAGCAAAGAGGATTTCCAGAACTATCTCAGAAAGCCTGGCATGCGGCACCGGCCAATGATCGCAGCATTTGGGAGGTTAAGGCAAGAAGATCGCTAGCACAACTTTGTCTCAAAAAACAAAGCACAGGAAGAGCTGTGCAGAACCAGGAGCCACCCTGCAGGCCTCTGGCCCACGGCCTGGCTGTCCCCACGCTTCTCCAAGACCCAGGGAGGCCGCATTGGGGCGGGGCGTTGGGACTTTTCCCGCCCGCAGACAGCTCCATGGAGAGGCCACTGATTCTGCTCAGGGAAAAGCACTAATGAAGCGCAGGGTTGCCCCCTTTCTACTTGCTGCAAACCACAGTCTGGGCTTCTGAGATGAGACCTAGCAGCAAGGACCACCTGCAAGTTCCCCGTTTCCTTTGGAAGAAGTCGCTTAGAGTAATTGAAAATATTTCTGCTTTCTGTTTTGTACCTTACCTTCACTGTCAGTCCTCCCAGATCCGGTCCCTGTGTCAGGACACTCCCTGAAGTGTTAACATAACTTGACTAACTTTTTGGAGGCAGGGTCTCGAGATGTAGCCCAGGCTGGCCTCGAACTCAGGGCGCCACCAGACCCAGCCCATCACCTTTTTTTTTGTAGTCCATAGTACTTTTCTAAAACTTTGCCGTATAAAAAAACTGCAGCCTGTTAAGCCGGCTTACAGGTGCCACACCACCGTCCACAGACCGGGCATCAGCGGGAGCTCAGATCCAGAGCCTGCAGAGTTGCAGATTTCACTGGGGACTGAGGTCCCAACAGTGAACTGTGCAGGGAAATTCAGCTCTGAGGGTCAAGGGTGGAGCAAGCCTAAGACAGGTCTCAGCCAGTTCTGCAAGGAGACACCAGCAAGGCCAGGACAGAGAGCGAGATCTCTCTCAGTTCTTGCACCTATTGACCTGGCATTGGGCCTCTCGCCTGCACTCCCAGCTACTCAGGAGGCTGAGACAGGAGGATGTGAGGTGCAGGACAGCCCTGAGCTACCCAGCAAACCCCTCTCTCCAAAGGAAAGCATGTTCACCCTGTTCGCCTAAGCCACAAAGCACCCAACTGCTGCTGCATTCAGGTTCCTTGTCTCAGCGCTCTTCTCTGGCCTGTCTGCTCTTTCAGGCTTAGGGAGATTGACTAGTTTGATATTACTTCTGGGTTTTATTTTCCCAAGACACTTAATTACTCAAAAGTTCAGGCCAGTTTCTTAAACCATTTCTGATCCTCTTCCAAACAATTCCTTTCTCCCTCCTGTAATGCACACACTTGATCCCTTCTTATAAGAACAGAACCCCAATGGACCCTGAAGCTCACGCACAAGGTGACCTATCAGTGCATTACCATGGCAACCGTAGGCCTAACTTGGAAAACACTGGACCCAGGGCTTCAGATCTTGCTGCCTCCTGAGATGAGAACCCCAGCACTAGCTCTGCTCCGCTCGCATTTTTGTCTTTGGGCCACTGAGTTAGACCAAGAGGCCACCTTCTCTCTCCTCGACAGAGCATTCACAAGGAAGGAAAAAACATGCTCACCCCAGCCTTGGAAGCAGTGTTTTACTTGGAAGCTTACCTGGCACACCTGAGATCCTCCTGCCTCAGCCTCCCAGGAGCTGGGTCCCCAGGCTGCACACTCAGCTGGGCAACAAACTTTTGTACTTTCCTTCAAGCACCTGGGAATTCGGGTCCTGCCTCACAACCTAGTGGGTTTACAAAGCCTGAGTTTGCTGCCCCAGGCTGACAAGGTCCTCAGCAGCCTGGATCAGGTTTTCTTTGATGGGCACAGCACTGCCCGGATCTCTGCCCTTTGCCACCCCACGTCCCTGTGCGCCAGCAGCTGCCCGCTAGACACCATCACCAGTGCTCAGCTCTGAGGCTGCCGGCAGCAATGACCGGGCCAGGCAGCTGACAGGGGCGATGGTGGTGCCCTGCTCCTAGGCTCTGAGCCCCTCGTTGGCGCGGCCTGGGCTCCGGCCCCGTCCACCTCCTGCTTGGCCTAGCGCCTTTCACATGGGTACCACCGGCTTCCCAAGGTCCACTGCAGAAACCAGATCGGCTTTGGATAAGACACCCGTGGCCTCCCAGGCTGGGCTCCTCAGTCAGGGGCCCTAGAAATACGCAATCTTTTAAAATTGAAAACAATAGAATAAAGAATATCAGTATTGAAACTGCTGGGCATGGTGATACGTGCCTTTCATTCCAGCACTTGGAAGGCAGAGAGGTGGATCCCCTGGAGCTCAAGGCCATCCTGGGCTACACAGTGAGACCCTGTCTCCAACAGACAAAACAACAAATTATCTGAGCAGTGTAACAACAGAGCTTGGGGACTGGGATGGGTTGAAAAGATACAAAGAAACCAGGCGCAGAGGACAAAGGTGGGATGGATGAATCGGCCCAGATTCTTATCACTGAAACAAAAGCATCTCAGGATGCCCTGGAGAAAGGAGTTTGTGGCCAGGTTTAGCATGCCTATGGGCTGGAGGACAGCAACCCAGGACCAACGGGCCTCCGGGTCCCAGGTCACCGAAGAGTCAGTCTTAGATTGTATTTGGGGGCTCATTCATGGCTGTCTGAATGGGAAAATACTAAAATTTCGGAGGCCACACCTGACCCCAGATACCCAACTATTTCGCCTGATGTTTAGTTTTCAGAATCCCATAGACATCTTTGTTTTGTTTTTTGAGACAGGGTCTCACTGTGCAGTCCAAGCCGGCCTTGAATTTTTTTTTTTTTTTTTTTTTTTTTGTCTTTTTGAGACAGGGTCTTGCTATGCAGCTCAGGCTGGCCTTAAGCTCACTTTGTAGCTCAGGCTGGTCTCGAACTCACAACAATCCTCCTGCCTCAGCCTCCCGAGTGCTGCGGCCTTGAATTTTGTGGCGGAGATCCTCCTGCCTCAGCCTCCAGAGTGCTGGTATTGTGGATGCCTGGCTCTGGATCCCACTTTCAGAGAAGCAGCGCCCCTAAATCTGAACTTGGCGCACCAGACTGGAGGGTGGTGAGAAGGCACTGCACCTAGGAGGGGCTGGGCACTGACCGGATAGCAGCTCAGCTCTCCAGCTGCTGGTGACCGACCGCACTCTGGGCGCCTGGCAGCTGGCCTGGATCTGCCTGGGCCCGTGAGGCGCTTTCTTTTAGCTTTGAAACTTCGCCTGCTATGGCTACACTTAAGCTGCAACCTACTGGAAAACCCTTTTAGAGCAGGAAGCCTTCCCCACAGAGGCCACACAGGCGTGCATTGCGGCTTCGTTCCTGCTTGCAGTGGCCCGAGTCCTGCAGTAACACTGTCCATCTTCCTACTGTTCAGCCTGATGTGTATCATTCAGTTGGGCAGATAAGCATCCCCAAAACTAAAATGCTTTAGCCTGCATGAGATGACCTCCTGGAATCTTAGGATTTGGGAGTCCAAGGCAGGAGGGGCTTGAGTTTCAGGCCAATGTGGGCTATGTAGTGAGTTCAAAGCCAGCGTAGCCTGGGGGGATGGTCTCAAAAAATCCTACAGAAACAAACAAAAATGCTTCCTTGCGTATGTGTCCGGACCTCCCTCTGCATTCATCTCCTGTTCTCCTTTGCCCTTTGAAAGTTGTTCTGCCTTTCACACTGTCCCTTGCAGGGGCCCATTCAGAGGAGGAAACCCTTGGGGCCCAGTGAGTCCCTTGATTGCTCTGCTCTCTTCGCCTCCAGCCATCATTAAGGCCCAGCTAGGAGCCGGCGGTAAGAGCACCAGCAGCCTTCCTCTTCCGCTCGGACACCACCATTCCCAGGGTTTGCTCCTCAGCTGGGCACTTTTCTGATGACTTCCCTGCATCCTGCCTCTTAGGATGTTGCTAACTTGAGGTCTTTCGTGTGTCCATTTCTGCACTGATCTTAGGACACAGCACTGTCTCACAGCAGGAATTAAAACTGTCACAGGATGCTGCCGCCTTTTCATCTGAATCAGGAAGTTTGTCAGCAAAGTGAAGGTCGGGCAGGGTGACGACCACCTTGCACAAGGCCCTGGGTTCGTGCAAGGATGCAAAAGAGAAAAACAGTGACACATGTCCACTTAGCACTTGGGCTTCAAGGCTTTAGCCTGACTGTCACCTGTCCTCAGATTGCATCCTCCAGACAAGTGTGGAGGGTCGCACCCGGCCTTGACCAGACCCTAGTGGGCTCGCAGAACGAGCCACCTCGACTTATTTTCTTTTTACAATGAACTCCTTTAAAAACTATGGATCCAGGGGCCGGGGAGATGGCTCAGTGGAATAAGCACTTCCCTGGCAAGTTAAATCCCCGGCGGTTATGGATCTAAATGAGAAAGAAGGCCCATCTCAGGCACCAGAACCGGTTACAGGGAGGGACAGAAATGGATTCCAGGGGAAATCTGGGAAGGAACAGGGTAAAACAAATCAAGAGCAGTTCTCACGAGACAGTTTACACCTAATGCTCACACACACACACACACACACACACACACACACACCTAGCCAGGTGTGGTGGCACACACATAATTCCAGCACTCAGTAGGCTGAGGCAGGAGAATTTCTTTGAGTTCAAGGCCAGCCTCAATTGCATAAGGAAAATGTCCATGTACCCCCAAAAACAAAACAAACCAAATATATATATATATACAGATCTGAGACTGGGCATGGTGGCATGCACCTATAATCCCAGTGCTTGGGAAGCTAAAACAGGAGAATTACTTGAGTCAGATCTACATAGCGAGACCCTGTAGACCCTGTACTAAATACATTCTTTTAAAAAAAGGTGGTCAAAAATACAGATCTAAACTGTATCCTGGCCTGCTCCCAGCACCTTAGGGAGTCAAGGCAGGACAATTGAGCAAGACTGTTTGAAATTTTATGAGACCCAGTGTGAACGTCCTGGGTTCAATCCCAGACACACACACACACGCGCGCGCGCGCGCGCGCGCGCAAAAGTAAAAACAAGCTTGTGCACTAATGCCCACCAATAATTCCCAGCCACCCGCCAGAACTTGCAGGTCTGGGTTTGTGAAGAAAGGGTTCAGGGACGGACTGACAGACACCAGAAACTCAGGGTCAAAGTCAGCACTATCCGGGTGATCAGTCTCTGAGGCAGGGTAACAGAAGTCTGAGTCTACACAAACATCTACAGCCACCACCCCAGCCCTTGGCCTCCCAAGTCCCCCTGGGGAGACAGCGGGTACGAGTGTGGAGCAGGAAAATATCCCTGCTGTGTCCCGGGTGCCCAGTGTCCTTCCCTGGCCAAGAGGACGGTCTCTCCTAAGTGCGGGTCACGGTAGAGGAGACTCACCTGGGGCAGGCTCTGCAGGCAGCTCCAGGTGGTGGCTGGGAGACAGCGGCGGGGACCTGGTTGGAGGTCACAATGGCTGACTTTGCTGCAGGGCTCTGAGAAAAGGCCGGACCTTGTTAGCATCCCAATGGGCGCTTAGCGAATCCTCCCCTACAGCAGCGCCCAGCCTTTGTGGTTTTTATAGCTTACTAATTTCTTAGAATAGACTGTTTGTTCCTAAACTACCACTGCCACCTTATAAATCTATCGTATTTCTTGTAAACTAGGACAATGCCATGGAAATTGTCATAGAGGTGTGCTAAAGAAGAAAACCTAAATTCCGTCGGAGCCAAGCACTCCCCTGTAAGGTGTCTTTCCAGAAATTGTAAGACATGTACCGCAGCAACCCGAGCACACCCTTGTGTACAGCAGCACACGTTGAACAGCTGCACCATGGAAGAGGCCCAGGGGTCCGTCAGCAGGTGAGGGGGTGAGACAGATGTGTCGCGCACACAGAGGAGCACTAGGTGACCAGAAACAGGGACAAACGAGAGTCCTCTGCCGCGGAAGGGATGCAGCTTAAGACCACGTCACTGTTGCAGGCAGCCGAGTTAGAGAAATATTACAGGCAGTCGAAGGAGGTAACAACGAAGACAAGATACCATGCAACTGTGGGAGGGACAGATGCTCCCGCTGTGGGCCAGACCTAAAGACCAAAGATCAAACAAATGCCAACCTCCCTAAAGATTAGCATCCAAGATTGATCTTTGCCCAGAGGGAGCCAGGAAGAATCAGTAATCTGACTACAACCAGATGGCTACCAGATAAAGTCCTGTTCTACATTCATGTCCGCTTGCTGCTGTTTGGTCCTGGACTTAATCAGTCTTACCTGAGCTATGCTGCTTGTGATCTCATTGGATGACCATTGCTCTGTCCCAGCCAGGGAGATAGCTCAGTAGAATAAGCGCTTCCCTAGCAAGTGCAAGGGCCTGAGTTCAATCCCCGGTTCCACACACACAAAAAACATTCTAGCTCTGTCCCACCTCATGCCCACCTAAGCGAGTTCCTGTGTTCTCCACCACCTTAGACCTGCCTCACTGCATGGTTTTTGTCTATGAAAGTCCCTGGAAGAGACAGCTTCCTGGGGGCAACCCACTTGGGCCCCACTTCTGTCCTCTCTTATACAAAAGCTCTCTTTCCTGATAAATATTCTACTCTCAATCCATTTGTTCTTAAAATTCATTCTTTAGTTTTAAAGAACACGAACTTGTCCCAGGTACCTTTCAGGTCGGGAGATCATTTTTCCCCTATATCATTTGAGGTCATCCACCCCAAGATCAGTTTTTTCATTGGGAGGTTCCCTATGTCAGTGCTAAGAGAAATGAACCAGACACACAAGCTTAAGTGTCCTAGGCTTCTCTTATATGAAGAATCTAAAATATAAATAACGTAAAGAAGAAAAAAATAAAGACAGACAATAGGAAACCAGATGACAGATGTTTTACAAATGGGAAGGGGGACGGGGAGACGGAGTGGGGGAAGGGGTGAACGAGAATGAAACTGTCCTGTGTGTGCGCACAAGTGTGCATGTGTGTGTGCAGCAGCTCCCCACCCGGAATGTGATCATTATGTGTTGCAAATGTGTACTAATAAAATACAAGATAAAAGCTGGGCATAGTGGTACACACTTGTAATCCCAGCACTAGGGAGGCTGAGGCAGGAGAATCATTGCAAGTTTGAGACCAGCCTTGGCTACAATGTGAGCTCAAGGCCAGGCTGAACTGCAGATTGAGACCCTGTCTCAAAAAAAACCCAAAAAATAGAACAACAACAACAAATGATGGTTACTTTATTTCACTCACTCATTCACTCACTCACTCTACAGCACTGCCTGCAGCTGGGGGACAGGGGTGTGGAGATGACCTATCTGCCCACAGCAGAGCTGAATTACAGAGGAACCATGACTGCGAAGCGAGGCCTCCGAGCCCACTTCTGAGCAGATCTGAGCTCTCACTTAATAACTAATAATTCCTTGAATTTTTTGAAACAGGGTCTCACTGTGTAGCCCAGGCTGGCCCTGAACGTGCTGCAACCCTCCAGCCTCAAACTTCCCAGTGCTGAGATTACAGGCATGTGCCACACGCTATGGGAAATTGATTGCTGCCCCAGAACCATTCCTGTTAGATGCGGACTCCCTGGTCTTCCGGATTGGCCACTAGTTCTTTGTGCATCTACTCATGGAGTTGCCCTTCCCAGCAGGACCAGCGGAGGTCTGCTTTGTCTCCACCCACCTCACCCTCCTGGGGTGCTGCTCTGTGAGCTGGTGAAGGGTCTTCCTGCTTAGGGTCATCTGCTGTGAGCAACACATCCCAGGATGGGAGACGCACATAAATCTTAAGGTTAAAAACATTAATAAATCACTCATAATCATTAACAACAGTTGCCAATACATGGAGGGAAAAAAATACCTGGAGAAATTTATTTTTACTGGAGTAACCCTAATTCCTGAAGTATTCTAAGGGAGGCAACCTTTAAATCTTCTTGAAAATTTACATATGCATATTTAATCTAAATTACATGTGTCTTTAACAGTATGCAATTTCTATTTTGAAAAATTGATTAAATTTGAGAAAGGAAGTGAATAAATTGTTTTTGCATAGACAACACTTCCTTGAAGAGCTGGAGTTTTTCCTCCCCTCCCCTCCCCTCCCCTCTGTTCCCCTCCGTCTCCTTTTTGAGACAGGCTTTCTCCTTGTAGCCAAGGGTGACCTCAAACTCTCAGTGATCCTCCTGCCTCAACCTCTTGAGTGCTGCGATTATGGGTGTGTATCACCAGCCCCAGCGTGAAGGATAAATTTCAAGACAGACTTTGTCTTTATTTTATTTGACTTTCTGCAGTGCTGGGGTAGAACCCAGGGTTTGAGTGTGCCTAGAGATATGTTCCAGCCCTGGTTGTCTTTTCTGTTAAGAAACTGTATACTTGGGCTGAGCAGGTACACATGGAAGAAGCCCTGAGTTTTAGCCCACCATTCCCCAAACAAAGAGTCTGCAGAAGTCTTGGGGAGAGTGCTGCCTAAATTGCAATCCTCCTGCCTCAGCCTCTCAAATGCCAGAATTACAGATGTGTGCTGGGGTGCCCAACTGTATTTCCTTTTGTTTTTGGCTTTGTGTTGTTCATAATACTGAGGGTTGAACCCAGGACCTTCACACTACACTGTAGCCTCAGCCTTTTCTTACTTCCATGTTTTGAGATATGATCTCCCTAAATCACCAAATTACCCAAACTGAACTAGAATTTGTGATCTGCCTGTCTCAGCCCTTAGCCTCCCAGATGCTGGAAATATCAGTGCTTCTCCTTCTACTGTGCTTCCCTCCCTCCCTCCCTCTCTCTCTCCTTTTTGGAAAGAAGTTCGCCTAGCAAGAGTCCTGTCTGTGAAGAATGTCACTTTTAGTCCTGACAATGTCTGGGCCCTAGTTGCAGAGCTTGAGAAGCTCACCGGTGTCGCTCTCAGCTCGGAGCAGTGTGCGCCCTGAAAGCATCAGGCCAGGGCGAAGGGACACACAGGGCTCCCTGGGTGAGTGGGACAAGTCCCGAATCTGCTCCCGCAGAAGCCCAAACAGGAAGCGCCATTGTTCAAGGCAGGGGCCTCAAAGCTCGGTGCGGAAAAGCACCTGGAGCCTCCCGAGACAGCATTTCTGCAGCGGGAGCGCTGGGTGGGGCTGCGCCACTTCCTGCACTTTGTTCAAAGTGAAATAGAGTTTGCTTTTGTTTCAGAATAGTTCAGAGGAAAGCTACTTGGCCTGGTTAGGAGAAAACAGTGGTCAGTTTCTTTCAGTTTTTTATGAGCATCTGTGGTCATTGGTCATATGTGGCTAGCAAATGACAAGTACTGATGAAATACAGTGTGATATTCAGAGAAATCCCTCAGTACCTTTTCCAAAACAATTTTGTAAACGTCCCCCTTTCCCGGGAATCTTTGCCAGTGGCTACGTGCTTCCGGAGACGTCTTCTCGCCCAGCCTGCTCACGGGGGTCTCTCCTGTCTACAGGGTTTGAAGCAGTGAAGCAGAATCCCACTTTCTCTGTCTCTCTCCTACATACACGAACGGATTGCTCTTGGATCAGCCATTCCCTTGAAACAATGTTGTAAACAAAGATAAAGTTGTCACAAGCCAGACAATGAAGGAAAAACGGAGAAAGAATCCTAGCTAAATGGGTATTTCGATACAAAGTTTCTTTTGCTTTTTCCTTTTGGAGGAAGCAGGGATTGAACTCAGGCCTTTGCGCTTGCTTGCCCGGGAAAGTTTCTTTTTCAGCCTTTTTAAGTTTTCTCATGTTTGAAGGGAGAGAAATGCTCCAGAATGAGACCAAGAATGCAAAATACAGAAGCAGGGACTTCTTCCCTGGCTCTGATAGGACCACCGCAGTGAGGCGGCCCCGGCCTACGGAGGGCAGTGCAGCCCAGTGCTCCAACAGGAGCCAGCCTCACCAGTGAAAGGTCATTAGATGGCAGATAGAGCTTACTGTGGAAACAAAGCGAAACCCAAGACCTCACTGAACAGACGGGGAAGAAACCGCCTCTCTGCCCAAATCTACTCAGCTACCCAACCAAGGGGACTTTGTCAGTAGTCTTGCTTTGTGATCTTGGGTGTCTTTGGGTTCATGTGCATAGTGAATTTTGCATTCAATTCATGGAAAAAGAGAAGTTTGCTGAGATTATAGACTATGGGCTGCGCAGCTTTAGTCAAAATAAGCACTTGGCAGGGCTGCTGAATTAGTCTAAGGACGATGTCATTGCCCGAGTCCTCCAATACACAAATCAGGGGTTGGGGAGATGGCTCAGTGAAATAAGTGCTTCCCTGGCAAGTGCAAGGGCCTGAGTTCAAAGCCTGGTTCCACCAAAAAGAAAACCCAAAACAATAACAACAAAAATCAGCTAGAACCTTCCTTTTGTTTTCCCACCATAAAATTGTAGAAGAAGCTCAGAGTGGTGGCACATGCCTGAACTTCTGGCCTCAGGAGGCTGAGGCAGGAGGATGGTGCATCTGAGCCAGCCTGGGCTCCACAGAGAGTTCAGGTCCTAGGCCATAAAACCTGTGTCAAACATTGGAGAACAAAGAATCAAGCAAACAGGTAGAAGAGGTGAAGCTCCGAGGAAGTTCAGAAGGAAACACATGGGTGTTATTATGCTAAATCGGGTGGAAAGTTCATGTTCTGCTCCGAAGGCCGAGAATCAGCCACAGTGCAGCAGGGGAAGAAAGGCCAGACTCTCTGCGGCCACACACCCAAGGGCGACATGGCCACAGGAGGCCACTTTTCTCTTACCAAAACCATGTTTCTGCCCATTTCTGTCCTATAGATGTGTTGGAAATTTACTGGGGTTTATTTATGCTTCAGATTTTTGCAGTAGAAAGGAAAATGGAAGGAACTTACTGCAGAATCAAAGTTCTATCAAAGCTCTATTGACTGCAGAATTAAAGTTCTAGTTCATGGAGGGCTGGCGAGATAGCTCAGTGGTCTGAGAGCCTGCTTAGGCAAGTGCAGGGACAGGTGTCCAGTCCCCTGCACCATATGCTATGCTGGCCCCGTCCCTGGGTGCGCTGAGCTGGCTACTAAGACCAGGGGTGCTGATGCACACCTATAATCCCAGCACTGGGGAGGCTGAAAATAGGATGATCCCTGAATGTGAGCTGTGTAGTGAGACCCTGTACCAAATATATGAAAAAAAAAAAAAAAGCCACAGGACTCTTGTTCTGGTTTGTTCTTTTTTGGACAGGTCTCGATATAGAGCTCAGGCTGTGTTTGAACTCACTGCACAGACCCAGCTGGACTTCCATCCGCTGGGGCGCCCCTGGCTCAGCCTCCCTAATGCTGGGATGTGTGTTGCTTTGCCAACAAAAATCTTGGTATTTTTAGAAGAAGAATTTAGAAATATAAAAATTACATCTAAAAGTATTTTGACAGTTCACAAAGCCCTTGCATGAAGAATGGGTTCATTTGCAGGTACAGAGAGGCAGCTAGCCTGACCTTGCAGCAGGCGAAGGGTGCAGGGGTGCCAGGCCTGGGCGCTGCCTCCTCCGCTGCCCCTCCCCCTCTGCCTCCCCCCTCCACAGCCGCTGACTTTTGGGGGCAGAGGCTGAGCCACAGCAAACACTGGAAGCCTTCCAAGGCCACATGGAGCCAACTGTGTATCCTTGTGTCTTCCTAAAGGAAGAGTTTGGTGCTCGTGGGCTGCACGAGCGGAACAAAAATAAAGACTGGAGCAAAGAGGCCCTTTGCAGACACTAAGGTACTCAGGAAAGCAGAAGGCCGACAGGACCGTAGTTGTGCTTTTGTTCCAGTGCCG
Source organism: Ctenomys sociabilis (assembly GCA_004027165.1). Classification (NCBI taxonomy): domain Eukaryota; kingdom Metazoa; phylum Chordata; class Mammalia; order Rodentia; family Ctenomyidae; genus Ctenomys; species Ctenomys sociabilis. The sequence continues at coordinate 12,503 of PVKA01032198.1, forward strand.
CGGACTGATCCACGGGCAAACCGTAGCTCCAGACTCAACGTCGTCGCCTGTAGACATGGAACAACACCATGCCGAATTAGATGCTCTCGGTCACCCGCCTATGTGTCAATTTACGGTCTGTATTTTTTACTGCACCCAGAGAGGGCATGGCGTCACCAGTTATTTACAGTCTCCGATCCTAAGTCAGTTATAACTTAGACACTTCCTGCTTTACTGCCTGCACAGGTTCTAAAATTCATTCTCCAGCGTTACGGGCTCCCTGTGACACAACGGGTAAACACGGTCACAGTTGCTTTTCATCTCTGGAAGAATCTGAGCCGTGGCTACGAAGTCATTCTGTTCATATCGGTTTTCCTTGCTTGTAGCTGGTGTGTTGCCTCACAAATCTTACACATCAGCTCGCCACGTTTGCGTTCTTCCTGTGACTGAGTTCAACTGAGCACCATCCATCAAGCCTGCTTTCCTGTGCGCTTCTCCTACTGCCTGGTTAGGTAGGATCTTAGACCCGCGGTGCTGTATTTCATTTTCAGGGCCTTCCAGTGTGACTCAGTAGCTTAGTAAAGGGACCCAGGTTGGCAAAGGCAGGGGTCCAGGGAGCAGCACCCCACACGGGCTCACACTTATGCCCCACACACTCTCACACTTGCACACATGCACACGCATGCATGCACATACACAAAGGTGTTTCATTTCTGCAAAGTCTCTGTCAGACCTTTACCCAGAACAGGGAGGAAAATTGAAAAGCATTATTGATTTAAGCTCTAGTAGAAGTTCATTTACTGAAAAGATGTACTGAGGAGAAAGTGGTTCAAAGAGGGAAGATACAGACTCTACAAAGTCAAACCCACAAAATAATAACACAGAAGGCCTCAGGCTGTGATCCTAGGAGCCACAGGGAAGGGGAGGGTGCAGCCATCTAGGGACAGTGACAGCTGCCGCCATCGAATGGAGCGATGACCGGGGCTTCTCTATGCAGGGACGGAGGCTGCCTCAACCCGGACACGGAGTTTGTACGGGACCCCATGCAACACCTACCTCCTGGTCCAGTCTCCAGCCTGTAGGACCCCAGAGTCCTCCTCGGGGCCAGGCCCGGGTGCTGCAGGCTGGAGGTGGAGCCCTGCCACACGGGTCCCAAGGAATGAAAACAAAACCAGACAAAAGCAGGACTTCAAAAAGGAGACCAAGGTGACCTCGAGACATCTGGGCAGGCTTTGGACAAACAGCAGCAGCACGGAGTAAACTAAGTGCGGGCGGTTCAAAGAGCAGGGCCAAGCTGCAGGAAGTTGCTCTGGCCAGGGTCAGGGCAGACTGCGGCTGTCCTGAGTGTCCCTCCCTGGGGTTCCTCCTGTTCCTCCTGGGGACGCCACTCTCCTCCGACCTCCCTCCCCCCACAGATGCCAGAGGACTTTCTCCCAGAGAGAATGAGCAATACTGTCAGCCATGGGTACTCAGAACCCCAGAGGTCCTTCCTGTGCATGTTTCACAACTCAGGGAATCGCTGGAGAAGCATGGGGTGGCTGCAGTGCCTCCTCAGCTGCCTGCAGAACGCAGCCCTGGCAGGAGAAGCCCTTGCCACTGCGCTGTCGGCTTCTTTTCCTACACTGTTGGCCACACAATGCATGGAAGTCACCAAGCTGTGCTTTCCACAAATCAAAGCAGCGAGAACCTGGGAGGCCTGCAGGTTGCTGTGGGAACAGGGACCCAAACAATCCATCTGCGCCATCCTGGCGGGTCCTGTCTCCCCGAGGCCTCAGTTGTCTCCTTGGTGTTAAGCAGCATTGATATTTTTTAGACACAAGACAGGGTCTTGATATGTAACCTGGGCTGACCTGAACTTGCTTTGATCTGCTTGCCTCAACCTCCTGGGTGTTGGATTACAAGTAAACCCTACCATATAATTCTAATTTAAAAAAAAATGTATTTGGTACATGGTCTCACTACGTAGCTAGGACTCATAGTGATCTTCCTGCTTTTAGCCTCCCCAGCTCCGGGATTACATGTATGTGCCAACACCTCTGGTCTCGGTGGCTGGCTCAGGGCACCTAGGGATGGGCCCAGATCGAACCGGGTCCTTGTGCTTATCTATGCAGGCACTTAGGTGGCTGAGCTATCTCTATGGCCCTTGTTTCTTTTTTGTGTGTGGTTTTATTGAGACCAAGTCTCATTAAGCAGTTCAGGCTATCCTTGAGCTCACTTTGTAGCCCAGGCTGGTTTCAAACTCGTAATGGTCCTCCTGCCTCAGCCTCCTGAGTACTGGTATTATAGCCATGCACCACCATGCCAGACCCTTCTTTCCTTTAAAAATATTTGGGGTTAGTGTAGGAAAAGGAAAAGGAAAAGTTCTTTTTTTGGTAAGTCAGTACATACATTTGTGAAAATCTCTTTGTTTCTCAAGGCTCTGGGACATAGACCCATAGCAGAGCCAGCCTACAGTGCATGAGGCTCTGGATTCTTCTTCAAAACATATTTTTAAAAAGTGATAAAATATACAATAATAGACGAAACTTGCTCTTCAGTGTGTTACAATAAACACACCATGCAGAAACTATTTCCAGTGCCTCATTTTAAAGGAATTTAAATCTAGCTGCCAGGAAACCTCAGCATGGGGAGCTAGGTCAGACCCACCCCAAGCACAGGCTGCAATTATAGTTATAGTCGAGGTTAGAGAGCGAGTCATCCACAGCATAGTACCCGGGTCTTTATCATTCGCTGCATCTTCTCCTGGTTCTTGCACAACATCCCAGAGTCAGGGAAAATAAGCCACAGACTATTTCTCACCTGACAAATGTTCAAATTAAAACACCACCCTTGGGTGGGAGTTGAACCCAGCACCTTCGAGTGTGTTGTCTCAGACCTCCCGGGGCACTCTCTTGGGGGACGTACAAAGCCACGGTGACTCTGGTAGGAAGCGCAGCACTGCCTCCTGTCGTGGCCCCTTGGGCTGGTGCAGGGGCTGCCAAGAGCAGGACCGGGTGTGTCCTTCGGGCTCCCTAATTGCTGTGTGGCTCTGGGACTGAGCTCTGCTCTGAGTTCTACCTCCAGCCTCTGTGCTTTGAAAATAACATTTGGGAGGCTGAGGCAGGGGAACTGCTGTGAGTTCAAGGCAGCCTGGACTATGTAGGTGGACCTTGTCTCAAAGCAGCACTGCCACCACCAACAGAAAATAGATGTCGATATTTAGAATGGCGTTGCTGTTCTTCACATTCTTCACAGAGGAGGAGTGCTGTGACCTTCGGACCTGAAGAGCAATTGTTCTCTACACGCAGACCCTGCTGGTTTTCTATCCCTATGGGAAGACCCCTGAGCCAATGGGCTCCTAAAGAGAAAGGCTTCGTCCTGGCGCATGCTGTGCAGGTTCCTGTTCCAGTCACTTATGAACTCAAGGTTGGGACTCTGGCTGGAGGTGAAACAGAGAGTGGAGGGGGAACGAGAGCCCCTTCAGCCCTTGGGAGGCCACCTGCAGTGACCTGAGGCTTTTCTGCTGCACCAGCTCTTAAGTGCCTCCCTGGGTTAGTGGACAGGACATCAAGGCTGAGCAGGAGTGTGAGCCTGGCTGAAGTCCCAGTGTGGCCAGAGACCAGTGTCCCCACGGTCCCCAAGGCCAGGAAGCCACCAGGAGCAGGCACGCTGCAGCACGGGACTGACTCCCTCAGCACCTGCCCTGCCTGGCTTAGAGCCTGGCCCCGGCTGGGGGGGTCTGGCTCCGATGCACCCGTTTCTGATGGTGAAGACCATTGGTCACACTTGGGTGGCACCTGCACTTGGGAACACCTCATGTCCCCATTCTTCCCTCTTACCCCTCCCGGCTGGTGTGGTCCCCTGTGCAGGGCCACCGCTGGCGCGGGATACAGGTCTCCCTCTGGTTGCTCTCAGTGGCCTGAGGCAGGCACTGCTTCCCAGGGAGGCTGAATGCCAGGCGTCTCTGGGTGTCAGGACCGGCCACAGCACCAGGTGGGACGCAGGGCCTGGACGCCCCTGTGTGGAGGGCTCTGGGGTGTGCATGAGATTTTCTTCCTTTATAACAGCCTGGCCCATAGTTTGAAGTGGAGCTGGGCTCCATAGTGAGATCTTGTCTCAGAAAATAAAAACCAAAGAATAAAGTCAGGGTTCACTGCACCAGCAGTCAGAAACCTGTGCAGGCAGGTCTGTGCTCCATGCAAGCGCCAGAAACAGGACCTGGGGAAAGCCAGGCCACCAGGGAGGTGGCGCCCGTGGGGGGTCCCAGCCTTGTGTGGAGGTCCGGTGGGGAGCAGCCCTTGGTTGACAGTTCCTCTGCCCTCCCACACGCTGGGCCAGGCAGTCAGCAGGAGGACTGGGCCAGAGATAGCTTTCCTGGGTACACAGATTACCGGGGACAATGGTTATCTGACACCGCAAGGCTTCTCGGATTTAGGAGTGAGGTAAGTGGGGACAAGTTCTGGATTCCTGCTTTAGACAGAGCACAGTCTCTGCAGTCATCAATAGTGACACCACTTTCACTGGACTGAGAATGGCCTGGGAGATGGTGAAGCACTCTGAGAGGACCTTGGCCTGTCCCGAGTCCTCTGGCAGTGGGTGCCAGCCAGTGGGCTCACAGCTTAGAAGGCATAAGAGGAGGAGGGTGACGCAGGCACAGGTTCTGCTGAGTGTCCTCTGCTTGTGCGCTTTTCTATTCCTGGGGTCACCTATGAGTGCCCCAATAAATCCCCTGGCATAATCACACACACACACACACACACACACACACACACACACATACACACACACACACGGCTAGCAAATGTATGGTGAATGTTTAAGAAAGGTCTATT
>PVKA01032199.1:0-25488 GCA_004027165.1 Ctenomys sociabilis
AGATAGATAGATAGATAGATAGATAGATAGATAGATAGATAGATAGATAGATATACAGAGACAGAGACAGTGATGATAGAGTTACAGATGACAGAGAGAGATAGGGAGTTAGAGATAATAGAGATAGACAGATATATAGATAGATAGATAGATAGATAGATAGATAGATAGATAGATAGATAGATAGATATAGATATATATAGACAGAAATAGAGGTAGAGACAGATAGAGATAGCTATGATACAGAGAAATAGAGAGATGGAGAAATAGAGATAGATACAGAGAGATATATAGAGATAGTTATAGAGATGTATAGACATATAGATATATAAAATTAAAACATACAAACAAGGAAAAATAAAGTTGCAGAACCTGTACAGACAATGAAATGATTTAAAATTTTTTTTATGTATGTATGTTTGTACATGTACATGCCACACGTGTGCTATGACATTATTGGCAAAAGGGTCAGATCTATGCAAATCAAACTGTGATATCTATTGATTTGGGGCTTAGAGAATTTAGCAACCAGTCAGTAATTGTCACATTATTTCATATGGGACTGTATTATTTGATCTTTTAAAAAACACATTTAAAAAGAAGAGTATTTTCAATCCTGAGAATTGAATTCCTGGAATGGATCAAGACACCAAACCTAAACTGTAATTGGTTTAAAATAAAGCATTAAAATGACACAGCGTGAGAAAGGCAGGTTATCATGTGTCTCAGATTTACAGAGAATGGCTAAATGAGTAGCCTCAGAGGAGGAGCAGCTGGCATAATGAATAGGGATCATTCCATCCGGAGCTTGGCCTTTCTTCCTCTGGGTCAGGCTGCCCTAGGGAAATGCCTCTTCCTCTCTCAAACATACTGCTTAGACACTGGGCAAAGGTCTTTCCAAGCTTATGTTCCTTAGCAAGTGGCAGCCCTAAGGGGGAACACCCGCCCTCAGCTGGACTACTCCCATAAACACCACCTCGTTACCAACATAAGTGATGGTGTCCAAGCCAAAGCCATCACAGCTCTTCAGCAGCACACTTCACACTGGACCTCAGATGTGGATCATTGCTCCTCCGATGGCAGCACTCAGTGGCACTTTACTGGGGCTGTTGCCTCTCACGCAAGTGGTCAGGTTGCAGAAGCTAATGGAGCTGGTGTTAGAAAACAGCTGCAATGCGAGGTGGAGGCAAAGCATCCTTGCCCCCCTTTCCTTCATGTGGCTCCCCAAGGAAACAATTCTCCTTCATTAAACCAGTCTGGGCTGAGTATTGGCCCTTCGCAGTCAGAAACATCCAAGCTAATAACAGGAAACAAGGAGGGAGAAGCTAGCACATCCGCTTGCTTCGACCCTCTTTTCCATGGCAATGGAAACATTATGAAACAAGAAGTGGACATATAATATTCAAAAGTTACAGATTAAGAAGATTACAGATTTTAGAACCTAACCCATAAAGTCTTGGAAGAGAACAATAATTGCAAATTCTTAAAGAAAACCTATTCTCGGGGCCAGCCAGATAGCTTAGCGAATTATGGTGCCTGCATAGGCGGACGCAGGGACTGGGGTTAGATCCTCAGCATGCTGTGCTGCCCCACTGAGACGGCAAATGAGACTGGGCATATGATGTGCACCTGTAATCCCAGTGCTTAGGAGGCTGAAAATAGGAGGATCACTACCAGCCCAATCCGTGTAGTGAGACCTGTAAACCCTGTACTAAATACATAAAAAAATGAAAGAAAAGAAAACCTATTCTCCAAGGACTTTTTTTTCTTGGTTGAGTTGCCATTCATTTGGGAAGAAAAACAAAAAGGAAAAAAGACATTTAACAGCTTCAAAAGCCAAGATATAAATTCGCTAACCACATTCCTCGTCTCTGCAAGTACTGATTTAGCATCTTACTGTTTGGAAAACTCATGTTGAAAAGACGACACCGAGAACTCTGGCAGCCAACGAACTGGTGCCATGATCAATGCAGTGCTGGATTTAAAACCATATGGTACAAAAAGCCAAATAAGATACACATTTAGACTTAAAACAATTAGTGAAAAACTTCAAGAAGATGAAGTTATTTCCTGTTCAACATAAATAGAAATACGAATGTTTAACCTGTATAATTGAGAACATGCAAATTTGTTCTATGTATAAAAAGATATAATCGTTAAAGCAGAATAGGATAACAAGCATAGAAGGATTAAAACATTTCAGTAAAGTGCATTTGAAGCATAATCACTATCTCAAAAAATAAATTTCGCCTCTCAAAAATTTCGCCTTCTATATTTGAAAACAACACCAATTTAAAAGTTTAAAAACATACAAGATGAGTGAAATTACAAAACTGCGAAGGAAAACACTATTCAATGCAGCAGAAGTCAATTAATCATTAATCATAATAGCAAGTATTTCATATCATATAATGAAAAAACACAATACAAAAGGACATTTAAAAACTCTACATTTAGCAAAACAACAAAACATAAAATATATCAAAGAAAGCTTGTTTAAAATGCAGGAAAGAGCAGTGGCCACCAGGGCTTGTGTGGTAGAGCTCCACATGGAAGGGGTGACAGGGGCATCACTGTGGACTATGAAATCCAGCTCTGTGAGAGGTGCAGCCATCCCTGGGCTGTGCTGTGGGATCTGATGCATAATCTGTTGATGGAGAAAAGGGGTCCCCTGAGTGGACCTCACTTGATGGCTCCTTGTTGAGTCTCCCGAGCTTTGTTACTCCGGGAGGCAGCCTAGAAAGTTCCCACTCACTTTCTCCCTATCCTTCATTCTGGGTCAGACTTGCACCCTCACTTCAGGCCTCTGCCATCCCTCTCTGCCTGCCTCCTGTGTTCCTCCTCAGGCATCTCTCCCAGGGAACGCTTCCATTGTTAATCTGCTCCTCTGAGTCAACCCACACAATCTATGATCAAATAACACATTTGGAGGGAGTCTGTCTGTGCTGTGGACTATTGAAGGATGCAACGTAACTAAGCCCGGGCAGGGCAGATGAGAACCCTGGCATTTCACCCCTCCTGTGCCAGAGGACGTGAGAAGTAGACTTCATATCATGATTTCTTACTCCAGTGAGAAGCTTGGAATTCTGTTTTGGCAGAATCTTGGATTTTGAGAAGTCCCAAATTGTAGAGGGTGTGAAGCATAGAACACATGATCACTCATTAGCAACTAGATGTGAAGAATTGTGAAGGGTTCAGCTCCATGGAATTGCAGGAAGAGGAAGTGAAGTAAAGCTCCCCCGGAGACAGCGATGGGCCAAGTGAAGAGGGGACCCAATCCCGGCAAAATCACAAGTGGAAATAGAATATGAGATTTTGTAACAGCGTCAATTAGAGCAGCAGGTCTGGCAGCTCACGCATCTACCATAATAACCCACCCAAAATGATAGTCATACACTCCTTGTGTCATAGTATGAAATGGTAGTAAGGCCCTTGATGTAATTCCTGTTAATCAAGAGCACCCCAAGAATGACGCGATCCTCAGGAATAGGGGAAAGCAGTTAGAAAATATTGAGGATTAGGGAAACTAAACCATTCAAATTTTAACAAATAATTATGAAACTAGGAGGAAAATGGAAAATATATGTATGCTATCTCACTCACAAAAATACGTGTGCATGCTAAATAGGTCATGAAAGTATTTTTAAAATATCCACCACCAACCTCCTAATAGCAGGAATCATATCCTACACATGTTTTCACCATCACACATTTACAGGAGAAATGAATAATGAAAATAATCAGAAACTCATTAGATTCCTGAGATAGCAAGAAGTCATTTTTATAAGGAGAAATTGGCTTAGGAAAGAAATTAAGAATGTAATAAAATCTATTTTAAAGTAATAATAAGCACAGCTCTGCATATCAAAATGTGATGTGATGTAGCCAAAACCATGTTTGGAAGACAGTGTACTCATTTAAAGGTCTTTATTAAGAAGAGAAAAGGAGCTATTAATAAAAAACTAATACATAATAAAATTCTAGAACAAAACAGAGAATTAATCTACAGCAAAATAGAAAAAATAATGTACAACATAAAACTATAACCTGGAAAATAAATGATCTATCCACACACAAAAGAGCTAGTTATTTGAAAAGAGAAGGAAATGGTAAGCCTTTGATAAGTATAATTTAAGACAGAGAATAATGTAGTACAGAATGATAGCTCTGTGGCTGCTCCAGGGGGGCTTCTCTAGTTTAAAACATCAGTGAACATTTGTGCATGCAGGCACACACAGAACAATCCCAGTTTTCCAGATGAATCTTACTGTATTCTCCTGCCTTCCTTCCTTCCTTCCTTCCTTCCTTCCTTCCTTCCTTCCTTCCTTCCTTCCTTCCTTCCTTCCTTCTTTCCTTCCTTCCTTCCTTCCTTCCTTGCTTCCTCTCTCTGTCTCTGTCTCTGTCTCTCTCGGTCTCTGCCTCTCTCTCCTACCCTCCCCCTCTCTTTATAAATGTTAATTTTCCAACCTTATTTATCATGTCTTGACTGTACAGATAAAATACTTACATTCAAGCTTCCAAGTTTTCACCTCCAGCCCTGTTCTTTCTCTTGAGCTCTAGACATCTTACCTAGTGTCCTACTACTGACCATTTGTGCTTCAGTGCACAATAAGCAGTCCTGAACCTAAACAATGGAACCAAGCTCTCCACAAAGCAGGGCTCACAACCTGTTCCTCCCTCAAGTCCCTTCCCCCAGCAAACAGCACTACCTTGGGTCCACCCTCTCGGGCTCTCACCACCTGCGCTGTGATTGACAGCAACCCTCCCACCTCAGCTCACAGGAAACCATTAAGTAGGCACGTCAGTGCTACCTGTCTGCTTGCTGTACTAAAATCAATGTAAATCTGCCAGTTCTTTGTTTATGGACAAAATACATGCATTTTCACCCAGTTTCTTCTCTCCACCTCCTTTGCTATCAGTTTCATCCATATCTTCATTTCTTGCCTAGTTTTGCAATGGTTGCAACAGACTGCTAGACAATCTTTCTGCTTCCACTTTGTTTCATGGCCCTGAGAGCCAGCAGGATCCTGTCTAAACAGCCCAGAGACCTCCCATCATACAGAAAGGAAGTTCAGAGTTTTCTCTTAGATCACCGCACAGTGACTTACTTTTGCACTCTTTTTGAGCAAATGCCAGATCCCTTGATCACAAATGGTGCATGGTGACCACCTCCCTTCATCTCTCTTCCCATCTCCCTTCTATCCCCTTTTCCTAATTTGTTTTTCCCTGGAGCAGTTATCATTACACGAAATTGTTTTGTTGATCAGTAAGGCATTTTATTATCTTCTTCTCCCTGTGGGTGCTGCAGTGCTGCATACACCTCAGCCATGCTTCACCCCATGAGCTTTATATTTTGAGAAAGCTAGGCAAGATGGCAGAGAAACACCATGAAGAAAGGCATCTGAGGCAGCACAAGGCTCCCATAGGGTGTTCTCCCAGGCAAGCACAGGGGAAAAGCATCAGGCTTTTAGTCCGTGGTGGGAATTAGAGTTTCACTCAGGGCTGAGGGAAGCTGAGAACTTAGCTTTAGCCCTCATGACTGCCTGTTAGACAAGAAGAGAAAGCCTGCTGTCTGGAGTGTGGGAATGGAAAGCCTCCTCTGTCTTGGTGGTGGAGCTAGAATACATCTTTTATTTGTCTCAGTGAATGAATCTCCAGGTAAGGATGAAGCATGCTAAATTAAACACCCCTTTACTCACAAAGGAGGAGCTCAAGCCCAAGAAGAGATTAAAAAATCATTGCCTATCTTCTCTATCCTTGTAGCACAATAGGCATTAAAATGTTGGAGAAGTTGGAGGTTACTGCCACAGCTGAAGCCCCTCAAGAATAGTGGTTGAGGATGGCCAGGTATTCAGTGGATTAAAGACCCTGCTTAGGCATATGCAGGGGCCAGTGTTTCCCCCTGCCTGCCACGGTCTATGCCAGTCCCACCTCTGGGGTGCACTGAGATGGTGAATGAGACTGGGCATGGTGGTCCGTGCCTGTAATCCCAGTGCTTGGAAACCTGTAGACAGAGGATCACTATGAGTCTGATCCGTGTAGTGAGACCCTGCAGACCCCTACTAACTACATAAAGAAGAACAGCGAAGGTCCTTAGATTCAGCCAGGAGAGATGTAGCCTTCTTACATGGCATTCAGCAGGCTCAGTGGTAGTGGCCCGGGCAGGGTGACAGCCTTTAGCTTCAGAGATAGACAGGCTCTGGGCACCTTCGGGAGGAAGTAGTTAACAGAAAGTGTTTCTGATCTTTAGCAAAAGTGGCCAGACTCAAGTAACCGACCAGGCTTTTAAATATAGATCGTACAATCCCACCAACACCCTCACATTTCAGCACAACATTGGCAGCAAACCTAAGACTGCTGTACTAAAACCAAGCTACATCCTCCTGCTCTCTATTTATGGACCACAGGCTTTAGGAAAATTTGAGGCCAATCTGGAGAGCAAATTAAGGACATTTTACTTCAAACTAAGGTTCACTTGAAGACTGCTTGCACTCAAAAGAATGCCACCCTACAGCCCCATTACCAAGCCAGCCACACAAATAGGTTTAGAGGTAAAATATATACTTTCGGATTGTCTGTTGCTCAATCTGGAAAAATCTTATTTTGAACAATGAAGAAATGAAAACTAATGGGACTTGGCTTCTGAGAATCTGGCATGAAGGACTTATATTGAGGTGAGGACATAGCTTCTCTCTTTTTATTTTAATTCATCTCCTAAGAGCATAGCCTATTTCCAGGTAGGTTTCTTGTGTCTCTGAAGTTAAGTGGTTTATCTCTCATGCTAGTTAGGCCTAATGGTAGTGCAAACTTTGGTATTTCTTTTTTTTTTTTTTTTTTTTTTTGGCAGAACCAGGGATTGAACTCAGGCCCTTGCGCTTGCCAGGGAAGCGCTTATTCCACTGAGCCATCTCCCCAGCCCCGATAGTGCAAATTTTGAACAAACTTAAATCTTCAGCTTCTTTAAAACTGGATCCACATAGGCCAAGGAAGGGGCCTGGCACTGAGTAGCTCAGCTGTGACTCTCCTTGAGCTAATCATCTTAAACAAATCAAATTATTAAAGGAAACAAATCCACCCTGCTTGGCTCTCAGCAAATGGGCCGCACCCTAAGACGCTGTGACTGAGCAAATCTCACCTAAATTGCATTGCCGCCTTATAATAGGATATCGGCAGAATGAAGGCTAGAGAGTTTATTACAGTTACTGCTGGGCCCTGCGTTTCAGATGATTTAGTATTTTGCATGTGTCACTGGCCTTTAGAATTTCTAGAATGAACAAGTATTCTGTGATAAAAGGAGATTCACAATAAGATAAATAAGAAATGGAGCACTTCTAGCAACGAGAAGGATAAAAGTAATTAGGAAACTGCAGGCATGTTTATACATGAGAACAACTGGAAAGAGAAACGAAATGCATGACTTTTCAACAAAACACAGTATCTCCATATCAAATTAAGAAACAGAAAACACTAAGAACTAAAGAGGAAGTCGGATAAGTTTTGAAGGAAATTAGCTGCCTGCCAGTACAGGTCCTGCTCTTCAAAACTTGAAAGTTCTAGATCTTTAGAAAGTGTGGCATTTCAGCTCCAGCAAGCGTTGGCTTGCATGTGCTGTGTGCACAGCGTTGATGCATGCGGCCCACTTCTCCGAGAAGAAGCCGGAAGCTGCTCTCCTGGGATCCCTGTGGTCAGGCACAGGTTCTTCCCCAGGCTTTCCCAGTCAGATGATCTGAACAAAATTTAAAAAATCAGAGAAAGAACATTGAGTGTGGTCCATCCTGCTGACCGCCTCCAGCAGCCACCCTGCCCTCAGAGTCTAGGCGGTAGTGTCATCACTAAAGCCTTCCAGGGACACTTTGGTGGGAGTGTGATGGGGCTCCAACTCTTTGCTGCATGGAGTCCAACTTTGTCTCTCTGTCTTCCCCACGTACGCACTTCCACACATCATTAGATTCTCATTTTGACTAAACTCCAGAATAGATTCTGTTTTCAGTAATGGTTGGACCCCCAAACACTCATCACTGGTTTGTTCCATGGGATCCCAATATGAATCTTGCAGTTCAGAAAGCCTGTTTTTCATCAAGTGCCAAGTTTTGAGATGCTAGAAGATTCTTAGACAGTTGTAGGCAACAATATGGAGAGCCTATGTGCCTTTTACTCAGTTTCTGCCATTGGCAACATCTTGAAAAGTGTGCTGCCATTGAACAACTAGAATATTGATGTTGATAAAAATCAAGGTAGAGAAACTCTGTTACCAGAAGGGTCTTACAAGTTGCCAATTTTGCAAGCACTTCCATCCAACCCCACCCTCTCAGTAACCCCTAGCAACCATTGAAATCTGTTCCCCATTTCTCTAATTTGGGCCAAGGAAGGATGCTACTCAGCTGGAATTCTGCAGAGTGTCACCTTTTGCAACTGGCCTTTTTTCACTTTGAATAATTCTCGTAGATTTTTGCATACGTTGCTAATTTATTCCCTTTCATTGCTAACTGCTGCTCCACAATGTGGATTTCCACAGCGTGTGGTGACCATTTTGCTCAATCAAGAAAACTTCAGTTATTTCTAGTTTGGCTGTTATGAATAAAGCTGTTAATCACATTTGTGTGAAGGTTTTGAGCCAGGATAGGTTTCATGCCTCTATAAAACTATCCATTTTACGTTCCCATCAACAGCGCATGGGTAAGTCATTCTCCACAGAGTCTAGCATTTGGTTGTCACTACTGATTTTAGCCATTCTAACAGGTATTTAGTGATATTCACTGCAGTTTTAATTTACATTCCCCTAACACATAATCACTTCTGGCTTTTTCAGTATCCTTAATTGTCATGTTTGTATCCTCCTTTGTGAAAAAGCTGTTCATGTCTATTGACCATTTTCTAACTGGATTGTTTGTTTTTCTAATACTGAGTTTTGAGATTTTTTATATATTCCAGATAACAGGGCTTTGTCTGATACGTGGTTTGTAAATATTTTTTCACTGTCTGCCATCTAGCTTTTTATCCTCCTAACATGTGTGATTATTGAACCAAAAATTTTAATCTTGATGAAGCCGAATTTATGAATTCTTCCCTTCATAAATGGTGTTTTAGTCCAATTTTAAGAAATAAGTCCAAGGGCCAGCAAGATAGCTCAGTGGAATAAAGTTCCTGCTTGGGCAAGTTTTGGCACGCGCAGAGATCATGGTTCAATCTCTGGCACCACGTGCCCCACCAGCCCTGCCTCCAGGGCAGGCTGAGCAGTGAGGAGGCTGGGTGTAGTGCGACAGGCCTGTAATCCCAGCACTGGAGAGGCTGAAAAACAGGAGGGTCACTATGAGTCCAAGCTGCATAGTGAAACCCTGTAACAACCAAATACATCTTTAAAAAAGGGAAAAGAAAAGTAAGTCCAATGTCACAAAGATTTCTTTTTTCCTCTGAGGGTTATATTTTTATGTTTTACTTTTAAATTCATGACCCATTTGGCAATTGTTTCCATGTGTAAGCTGCAAATTTAGGTCGCGATTCATTGATACGCCTATGAATCTGCAGTTGTTGTGGAATCATTTGCTGGAAAGGCTCTTTCTTTGAATGAATTGTTTTTATCGCTTTAAGAAAGAAGTTGGATGTTATTTTGTGGATTTATTTATTATTCTCTTCTTATTTCACTGATTTCTGTGTCTTAATTACTGTGGAAACTTAGGTATTAAAACTACATTAATACTGATACTCCTGATAAGGTAGACTGATTCTTCCCATTTTACTTTTAAAATTGCTTTTATGTAATCTTTCCTTTGCCTTTGCATATAAATTTTAAACTGACCTCTATATCTACAAAAATTTATGCAAGTATGCATTCCCTTGATTCTGTTTCTCTGAAGAATGCCGATAGAAGTTTATTCTTAGGCTTGCTAAGTATTCATAATTGAATGTGAATGGCTTTTTTTTTTTTTTTTTGTATTTTATGGAAGGGTCTACAGTGCATTCAGGGTCTCACTCCTAGACCAGATCAGACAGCTGGGCTTACAGGTGCGTGCCACCTCGCTCAGGGCCAGTTGCCTTTTCAGCATATCCTGACAGGGCCAGCATGGCAGGCCTGGGGCTTGAACCCCCAGCCCCTGTACCTGCTTGCAGGCACCTTAATTCACTGAGCCATTTAGCCTGCCCTTGTGTAGTCTTAATTTTAATGCCATATATGCTAGGCAACTCTGAGCTACATGTCCAGTCCCTAAAATTTTCATCTCTTTTAAATGGCTTAAATTCTTACCTACTTTGCCACATGTCGTGTGGCCTAGATATGTATGGGAAAGAATGTCTTTTCTATTATTAGGTAGAGGGCTTCATAAATATTGATTAGGGCTTATCTATCTTTTACGCATCCTTCCTGGTTATCTGTAATTTTTGGAGAAAGTACATTACAGTCTCCAATCACACTGTAGATTCGCCTGATTTCTTCACCACTCTATCGCTTTTGCCACTCATATTTTTTAGTTCTTTTGTTTGGAGCACACACTTGTAGGATTGCTATGTCTCTTTGGTGTATTAGTCTGTTTATTATTATGTAAAGTCCCTTCCAATGTGTAGTAATTTTGCTTGCTCGAAAGCTATCTCACTGGCCCCTGGACTTACTATCTGACACTAATATAACTACTTTTATTTTGAAGAACCTGGGATTGAACTCACACCCTTGAGCTTGCCAGGGAAGTGCTTATTCCACTGAGCCATCTCCCAGCCCCCTAATATAACTACTTTTGTTTCCTTTAAACCAATGTTTGTCTCATTTATTTTCTCCAACATTTTACTTTAAAGCTTCTATCATTATATTTGAGGGTAATTAATTGTTGGCAAGAAACAGTGGGCAGTATGTAGAAATTTTATGTCCATTGTACAGATTTCTTTTACTTAGACTATTAGGCCATTTACATTGTGATTATTTGTGCACCAAGCAGATTTTCTTAGGAAATGAAGTGATCCATCGATTATGTCACCATGCTGCACCAACTGTCTACTGTGCTCCTTCCTTCCCTGAGTTGATGTGTGCTATCTTAAGCATTAGTTGCCAGAGTCTGTTCCAAGTATACCATTTCCAGATGATGAAAATGTACTTCTCAATTTTTCAGGGATTTATACTTAAGGTACAAGGAAACTTTCCACTCAGCTTTGAGTTGTCCTTGGTAACTTGGGTTATGAAGCAGAACTGCATGGGCCAAAGTCTTCAAAATGAGCCAAATGCTTCTACCAATGGTCTGTTCTCGCCATATGCCTATCTGCTGATGAATTCCTTAGTCTCTTCTCTCAGGCTCTGTCACGAGGATCTATGTTTCCTGTGTTAGTCAGCTCTCTGTGTTATAACAAGATACCTGAGATAATAGACTTAAAATGAGGCTCAAGTTTTGGAAGTTTCAGTCCATGGTATATTGGTCCCATAACTTTTGGGCCAATAACAAGGAAGTGGATCATAGTGGGGTCACACAGCAAAGTGAAGATGTTTTCACCTCATGTCTCCTGGAAAAGGGAATTTAAAAAAAGAGGAGGAGTCATACTTCCATTAGTCTTCTCTTCATGGTCATGTCCCCAAAGTCCATAAGACTTTCAGTTAGGCCCCACTTCTTAAATGTTTCACCACCTTCCACTAATGCCATAGCTGATGATCAAAGTTACAGTGCATTGGTGGGAAACACTTACCCAGAGTAGGACATTTATCAAAGCTTCTTCTCCTCTGACTTCTACAGAAAGTCAGCCTAGGTTAAAAGGCAAGGAGTAGAGATGAAGCAGGATGCCTCTCCTTTCTGTGATTCAGGTAGCACCCCCATGGCATGGAGTTAACCTTCTCTGGCTCCTGTTCCCATGTGCCAGCTCTTTCCTTGCAAGTCCCAGCTTGCTGCAAAGACCCAAATTGTCTCCTCTTTATTCTCCTAGTCTTAAAGTTTGTGACATCTTTTGAGTTGTTGTTGGCAATTTCCCCCCTTCCTCTGATTTTATTTCTTTATGCTTTATCACCTGTATGTAGATTTACAACCATTACATTTTCTCTGAAACACTTCCTTTTGGTAAGATTTCAATTGTCTGACTCATCAAAGCAAGGCCAGGCTGAACAGCGTGAGCAAGAACATCTAGGTCTTTGAGGACTCCAGTAGCCATGTAGGGATATCTCAGTATAAGATCCACTTGCTGTTTTTAACATCAAGCTACTTGTTAGGTACAAGGTTGCCATCTGATCCAAGTCCATAGAAAACTTGCATATCTTAGGCAGTGTAATGAGGTTGCAGAGTTGTTTGTTTTCTACTATAGTCACCTTTAGGCAAATAACAATTTTACTCGGTAAAAATATCTGGTGACCAAATGCTGAGTACAGGAGTAAACAACTGTAGCTTGATGTAAGCAGCAGTTTTCCCTGTGTAAGCGTTTGTGGAGATGCAGTCCAGAGTTGCCATGGTTGCTTTGCTCCACAAAATCCACGCACATCTCCTACTTGGATTCCTTCCAGCACATCAGCATGCTATCCTTCAAATGTGTTGCTCATTCTTACCATCCATGGAAGCATCCATCTCCAGACAATAGGGGGGAAAGAACCGAACACCAACATCAAAGGAAAAATCCCAAAGAAACCAAGTGCCAAAGATCTCCCGAGGAAGGGCCCGGATGTCAAATCACATGCTGCTCGTGGCCCCTTTGCCAGAGCTCTCAGGAGTCAGGGTGGTGGCGTGTTTTGTTCCTTTTCTGATATCTATTTATCAGAAGCAAGGAAACAAGGAAGAGAATCAGTTTTCACAGATTGGGGTCCATGCTCTGTCCTTTAAATTTCAGAAACTTTTAAGAAAAACATAAAACTCAGATCAGAAATATGGAAAGATAAGTTCTGTTAAATTTTACCATGATAGTATATTAGGTGAAATTCATTTGGCTGATTTAAGTGAAATCCAGGACAACAACCCAGGTTTTCCAGCGATATGCCACACAAAGACAGCTGTCTTTCTCCTTTGCATCTATTAAATATAAGTGACTATATATTTAAATTCATTGCAGTTCCTTCTTAAGAGAAGTTTATTTTTCACCTCTTTTACTATTGCCTGGGTTTGAGACTTGATTCACCAATAGACAATGGCAGAAGTGATGCTGTATGACTTCCAACCCTGGGTCTCCAGAGCCCTGTGGCTGCCATCGTTGCTCTCTTAGAATTCAGTTACCATGGAAACCAGACCAGTTAGGAGGCTTCACTGGAAGAGATCCGCGGCACCATGGCTAATAGGCCCAGCCAACCATCACACGTGGGCACTAGACCTCCCTGTACTGGGCCACTCTGGTCTGACCTGTCATGCAAAACCAAATGCATAAAGAAGTACATTTCAGCTGCCCTGAAATTGTGGCTCTGTAGCCTGGAGAACAAACCAACTGAGGTTTGGGGAAAGAGAGTATCATTTGGAGAATATTATAGAGAAATAAATAACTGGCGTACCCTCTAAATCCTTAATAATTTTCCTGTCTTCTTTAAGGGGTTCATAGAGACAAACAGAACAAATAGCAATTATTTTTTTTCTATTTATCCAAAGGATAAAATTGTTGTCATTAATCTTTTAAACAACACAGAATGCTCGCTAAAAATTAAGCAAAATCAAAGAGTGCTGAATGTTTTATGATATCTGTAAGAGATTTAATTAATATAAGGCTTTAGTATAATTCCCTAACGTCTCACATGCTGAAACAAAGAAAGGAAGTTCTTTATCTTTGGTCATGTAGGTAACGTGACTGGGTTCTTCAGAGAGTTTGACTCAGCAGGGTGTGAGCAGAATTGACTATTTTTTCTTGCAACTATCCTTGCAAAACCTGCTCTATCAGCTTGTTCATCACCTCTGGGTGAAATCTTGGGTAAGTCCAGTAGTTTTTCCAGGTACTTCAGGTAATCAAACATTCGCTCATCATTTACAGGTAATTTCAAAGGCTAGTCTCGTCTGCCAGCCTAGCTGTGCATTGTTTCCTCTTTTAAAAATTTCCTCCTTCAGTTTGCACTTGTCTCAGGATTGGCAACCAAAGTTGGAAACACAAGTCACTGTCAGGATCTGTTCTCTTTCATTACTCACCTCCTTCTCGTTTATAATAGCTGTTTTCATTTCTTCCTGGTGAGAGTTTTAGAAGAGGAAAGTATGGGACAGTGGAAAGCTTTAATAGTAATCTGACCCTGGAACCTGTAGGAGGAGAATGGAGTCCAACAGATTCTGTTTCCAATGGACACTTGAGTGGGCTCCTGGGGTTCTAAGGCCTTTGGAAATGATTCATGTTTCCCTGGCTCATAATCTTCCCACCCCTTTTCTTCCAGAAGTATATGTCCAGCCTCTTCCTGCAGGCAGTGTTTCTCTCAAAGGAAATACTCCAGCAAGGCAGTTCATAGCCCACTCTATCATATGGGCCCCACACAGCATGGGAAATGCACAGAGAATGCACATCTGTATCTATCTCATGTCTGCTCTGTGGTCTCTGCTGCGCCATTTCTTTGAGGGCACCCAACAGTCTTACCTTTAGGTTGTCAGAAATGACATGCGTGCTTTTCTTTATATGTAATGAGATCTCCCGTAGTCTCTTGGACCCTCTCAAACAGCTGATGGTGAGAGGGATACAGGACTCAAGGTGAAGGAAAGGAATCCATGATATCCCAAAAACTTCTACAAAGAAGTCCACGTCCATCTGTAAGTGTGCCCGAACTTCATACAATTGTCTTTCCTGTTTTATATGACTTTTGGCCTGTTAGTCTAGCTGTGGATCTGTGTTTATTAGCTTGATATAGATTTATCAAATAAATAAGCAGATTGTAGGGTTGCAAATGGAAGAAATGGGCATTGCCCAGGGTCTTCAACCTTTCAGGGAAAGCCTTTAGAGGCTTTCCTCACACTTCACTGAAGCAGGAAACAAGCTGAAAGTGGAGAAATCAGTTCAGGAGTGCTGGTCTTTGATTGGCTAGATAGTTGGATACTATGGTGTCACTCTTGAGAACTCTGAAACAAAATATGTAAGTAAGTACCTGCAACGGATGATAGCTATCATTTGTTGTTTGCCTACCATATAAAAATCAGTGAACAAAGCCCACGTGATCTTGTCCAGTCGGGTGTGGCTATTGTTTACTGATCATGCAAATAATCTCCAGAGAGATGAAGAGATTTTCTCGAGATACATATAAAATACCTAAGCACTGACTGATAAAATACATATTCAAACCAACTCAAATCTGCCTGATATAAAATTCCCTTACACTAGATCACACCACTTCTGTCTAAAACATCTGCTGAATATACTTCTGAACATATATTTTTCATTTCAAGTGAAAAATGTAAGAGTGAAGACTGAGATGGAGGACTGGGTGGTAGACCCCAGGAAGATGTGGCCAGTTCAGATTCCAAGAGAAGAGGAAAGCACCAGGCCAATCTCTCTTAAGATTCTAGGTCAAGGTAAATGTTCTGCAGTGGGGAGGACAGTCGTGGCCCAGGTAAAGCTGTGTGTGCGGGCTGTGTTTGTGTGCCCCAGGTGTGCAGGGTTGTGTGTTCAGATGAAAAAGAGGAAGAAAGAAGAAGTTAACAGTTTTCAGGATTATAGATAAAATTGAAGACCTCAGTTTCATTAATTTAGAAAATATTTACTTGTAGTAAAAAGTACATAACAAAAAGTTTACGATTTTAACTGATTTCAAGTACACAGTCCAGTGGCATTAAATATGTGCACTGTGTCACACAACCATCACTGCCGTAGGTGTCTAGAACATCTCCCATGTCTGAACCAAAGTGCTGTTCCCACTAAGCCCTAAACCCCCCTTCTCGCTTTCCCCATTCCCTGGAAACCACCATTCAACTTTTAGTTAATTTTTGTTTATTGATACCACCTCAGCAGTCCCAGCCATGTATGGCATGTGGTACTGGGCATTGAACTCGGGACCCACTTCACTGTTTCTGTGAGTATCTGAAGTGAGGTCATCTTCTTCAGATAGATAGATAGATAGATAGATAGATAGATAGATAGATAGATAGATAGACAGACAGATAGATGATAGATGATAGACAGACAGATGATAGATAGATAGATGACAGATAGATAGATAGACAGATAGATGATAGATAGGTGACAGATATATATATAGATAGATGATAGATAGATGGATAAATAGATGGATAGATAGATAGATAGATTAGATAGATAGAAATTTTGTATGCAAATTCCTGTGTCAACCATTACTTATCACTTAAACTTTTCTCTGTTGTGAGACAATTAGTAGCATTTTTTTTTATTCTTAGAACTTAGAGGGGTCAAATTGTGCTTGCAAACTGAGGAATTAGCAGCATGAGCTGGATTCAAACATAGTGCTTTTAATAGTTAACCAGTGCAAAAAATATTAATCGTGCTAAGCAGGTTTTGGCTCCATTGGTTCACTTGAAAACATTGCTTTCTTTGTCTCTTTTCTCCTCTTTCTGATCCCTCTCCCAGAGGGTTACATTGAGTAAATGGGCATATTGAAGATAAGGCTAAAAATGTTTTCCAAGTATTTGGACGTTTGTATTTTTGACTTTCCATCACACTGATATACTTTCATTAGTGTGACCAGCATATATTAATCTATTTAACATACATAGAAAATATTTTGAGATTGAATAATGTGCATCTTTACTTTTCTTGTACAGTTATAAGTTGTTTAGAATAGAATGAACTGTCTATTTTTGTTGTTGTTGTTGCTGTTTGTTTTTTTGGTTTTTTTTTTTTTTTTGTATTTTAGGGAAGGGTCTACAGGGTGTTCAGGGCCTCACTACTAGCTCAGATTCATAGCGATCCACCTGCTAACAGCCTCACAAAAGCTGGGATTACAGGTGCGTACCACCATGCCCAGCCTCAATTGCCATCTCAGCATGCCCCAGGGGCAGGGCTGGCACAGCAGGCCAGGGACTCAAACCCCTGGCCCCTGCACCTGCTTGCAGGCACTTTAATCTGTTAAGCTATTTGGCTGGCCCTTTCTAGTTTCTTTTTTTTTAAATCATATTTATTGTTATCATCTATCTTTATTAACTTTTTTGTTTTATATGACTTAAATTTTTATTAGCATGTGTGTGCAATACATAAAATATCCACTGACTGTGGGTCACTGGCATATGTGCAAGGGCTTATTTTTTTAAAAAAAATCATGATAAATAATGCTACAGTTATTATTTTTGAGTAAAGAAGCTCTAGGTCCATTCATTGTCAATTCTTGTGTATTCAGAGTAAAAGCCCCCCCCCCACTCTATGCCAATGCGCTGATTGGATAGTTAATAAATATTGTCAGGGGTAGACGCTCTAGCTGAAGACTTAGCAATCAGACCAGCTAGGGGTGTGAGTCCTTGGAGGCCCAGGAAACCTGACAGAGCTGGTGGTTTTCTACACAAGTCCCCCCCACTTGCTGAGACTAGATAACTTACTCCTGACCTTCATTTCCTTGCCAATCCTGTCAGTTTTCTTCCATTTCTAATATTTGAACTCAGTGCATCTTGTTGATGCCTTAGCATCTAAACTCAGTCTTGGTTCTTAGTTTTTCTATTTATGTTGCCCAAAGAAGTTCCATCTTTGCAATCTCCACGCAAAATCCACTTTCTTTATTAGCCAGCCAATGTTGGAAATTACAAATAACAGTCTGTGGGTATGTTTTAGACACAAAACTCAAAACACAGGAAACAAATGCAAAAAAACAGATTCATGGGATTGTATCAAACTAAAAATCCTTGGCACAGCCAGGAAAATCATTAACAGTGAAGAGAGAAGCTACTTGAATAGGAGAAAATATTTTCAAGTCAAGTATCTTTTCTTTTCCCTTCGAGATAGGATTTTGCTATGTAGCCCAAGCTGACCTTGAACTCAAGGCAATCCTCCTATCTCAACTTCTAAAGTGCTGGGATTCCAAGCATGCATTAGCATGCCTGGGTAGCAAGGCAAAATACCTGATTAAGGGTTAGTATCTAAAATACATAAAGTACAAACAATTGAAAAAAGGAGATTAAAACAAATTAAGCATTACCTGCTCCTTTCCATAGGCCAGCAGAAATGCATAGTACAGTTATCCAAACCATCCTACATGTGCACATAGATAAATCCCTTTCCCCCACTCCCTCCGCTGTCCTTCTCTACTCAGAACTCTTTGCTTTTGAATGAGTTCATTCCCCTTTCCCAGTATCTATTGTGCCCTTCAGATTCCATTTTTCTCTTTCAGGTTCTCACACTAAAGAGACAGTATGATATTTGCACATGCAGGTCTGACATTTCATTTAAACGTATGTTCTCTAGTTGTATCCATTTACTGACAAACAATTCAAATTTATCCTGTTATAGCTGAATAATACTCCATTGTGTAAAAACATCACATCTTTATCCATTCTTCACTTGTTCGGCATCTGGGTTGTTTCCAGGATTTAGCTATAACAAATTGCACCGCTATAAACATGGACGCACACGTGTTACTATGGCATGAGGTTTTCAAAAGTACTTTTACTCTTCCTAATTTCTTATAGATTTCTTTCTTATTTTATTTCTTCTTTCAAGTTTGCATGCATGTATCTTGCAATATGAATAACTGGTTGGAAGACAACACTATGCATTACAACAAATGCTATGAAATTCATATGAGATTATTAAGTGAAATTCTGTATCACTTGTAGTTTTTTCTGTTTTAATTCTTTTTTTTTTTTTTTTTTTTTTTTGTGGAACCAGGGGTTGAACGCAGGCCCTTGCACTTGCTTGGCAAGCAGTTATTCTACTGAGCTATCTCCTTAGATCTTTAATTTTATCTTGTACTCTAAAATTTTTTTAAAAGTCAGAAAAAATATATAAAGAAATCCAATAACTCAACAGTAACAAGTCAGACAACCCAATTTAAAAACCAGGCATGATGGCACACTCCTGTAAGTCAAACTCTCTGGGAGGCTGAGGCAAGAGGATCACAACTTACTTTCAGTCCAGCCTGTGAAACTTAGCTTCTTAGCAAGATTCTGTCTTAAAATAAGAAGATTTTTTTTTAAATGCTGGAGGCACAGCTCAGTGAAAAGGCCTTGAGTTCAATCTCTAGTACTAAAATAAAGAAAGGCATCATAGCCCAGCAGATGTTTCTCAAAATAAGGCACATAAACAACCAACAAATGTATACAAAGTTGCTCAACTTCACTAATCACTGAAAAAATGCAAATCAAAAGTATCATGAGACGTCACCTCACACCTCTTAAAATGACAAGTATCAAAATATTGAAAGATAAATAGTATCTGTGAGAATCTACAGGATTTTTTGTACACTGATTGTGAGAATGCAAATTAGTACAGTCTTTTTGGAAAACAGTTTAGCGGTTCTTCAAAATATTAAACAAAAACTACAACAGGACCCAGCCATCCTGATACCAAGCATAAATCCAAGTGACACACATCAGTGTGTGAAGGTGACACCTGCACTCCCGTATTCACTGTAGCTCTCTTCACAATGGTCAGGACAGAAAATCGACCTAGGAATCCACTACTGGTTGAATTCAGCAGAGAAGATTGGGTACTGACACACAATGGAGTATTGTTCAGTCTTTTAAAAGAAGGGTAACCCCTCATGAGGATGACACAGACAAATCTGCAGGACCTTGTGTTAAGGGGAACAAGCAGGAACTGAAAGACAAGGGCTCTATGATCTCAGTTACACATGGGTTGTGAAAGGTTGAAGCCATAAAAAGGGACGATAAAATGGCTTTTACCATAGTATGGGGTTGAGAGTGGGATTAGAGGATGTAAAATTTCAGTTAAGAAGGCACAAGTTCAACAGATTTATTGTACAACATAGTCGCTAGGGTTCCTAACCTTTGTTGAAAATTGTTAAGAGAATAGCTTTTAAGTATTCTTACCAAAAGAAAGCATGTATAGTGATGCATGTGTTAGTCATGTCAGTTTAATCATCTGACATTGTGTATATATTTCAATGCAACGTGTTTTATACAATATTCACACATAATTCATATTTATCAATTAAAAATAAAATAGCAAGTCTTTACAATTGCTTAAGAAACTAAAAAGCCTGTGGGCATAGGTGGAGATCAAAGATCAACATGACTTCCAAGAGCTGAAGATCTAGAGAATGAATCTGAGCCCAAGTCCCTGGAGTGTACACATGCTTCATTCTTCATTTTAAGCTCAGGTATCAGGTCTGAAGGGCAGGCAGGTGCTCATGAGGACAGGGCAAACAGAAGGCAGAACTAGAAATAAATAAAAGGATCAAGGTCAGCATTGAAATGATTAGAGGGCCAAGGAGACAGCTTAGCTGTCTAAGTGCCTGTCTGGCAAGCACAGGGACAGGGGTTCAGTCCCCTGTACTGCACACCATGCTGGCCCCAGAGCACTCAGAAAGCTGTGCTGGTTACTGAAACCAGCCATGGTGGTGCATGCCCGTCCTGGGTAGGCTGAGACAGGGGGATCACAGAAGATCATGATGGGGCCAAACTGCATAGCAAGACTAAGATAGATAGATAGATAGATAGATAGATAGATAGATAGATAGATAGATATAGAGATAGAGAGAAAGAGAGAGATAGAGATAGAGATAGAGAGAGATAGAGATAGAGATAGAGATAGAGATAGAGATAGAGATAGAGATAGAGATAGAGATAGAGACAGAGAGAGATACATAGCTAAGGTGGCAATTTCACAATTTGCCTGAGTAGGTAAGCTGGTTTAAAGGTTCAAATTGGGTGTTGTGGCACATGCCTGTAATCCCAGCACTGGGAAGGCTGAGACAGGAGGATCACTATGAGTCTGAACTGCATAGTGAGACTCTGCATCAAAAAATAAAAATAAAAAGTTCAAGGCCCGTAACGAGAGGCTGCTCCACTGCCATGAGGTGCCCTTCAGCAGATCCTATTACTTCGAATCACTCCCTGCTATTTCATTTCTGTACTCATTTCTGATGTTATGATATATTCTCTGTTGTGGAACCTGATAGCCAAGGACTGACTCTAGCCAGGTCTGTAAGGTGTCCTGGCCACTTTTTCTGCTACTGAGACACAGTGCGGAATGGTATAATCTTCAGGTAGGAGAGGATGATTTTGGCTCATGCTCATGTTCACCATCCCTAGTTGGAGGGTTCAAAATCTGAGACACCAAGGCAGAAGGGAGGAGGACAGCTGCTGCTGTACTGCCAGTCCTGTGGAGGAATGGAAGCAGGAGGACGGAGGAGCCAGAGATGGAGGCGTGTGGTCCAGATTACATGCCTCACAACCAGCCTCTTCTGCCTGGGCCCCAGCTCCTTACTCTGGCTCCTTCAGAATCAGCTCAACTATTCTTTCATAGGTAACTCTAGTTGCTCTCACTGCAGTCAGATGATCTTGGGGGTACATTGCTGCTGATTGACACAAGTGGGTTTCACACTGTGTAGATAAACACTTCGTCCTTCGCTTTCATAAAAGTTTATTGGGGGTGACACAAAAAGCTCGTAGTCTTTAGAAGGTGCCATGATTTGTATCTAGATGGCCACCAAGATCCTTATTTACTCAAAGATGGTTTGCTTGGAGGGTGATTGGGGAGCTGTGTTGATGGGAAGTGATGGAGTCTGGCCAACAGCGGTTGCTCATGTGGAGTGTAACTGAGAAGAACGCATCTTCCTGCTGGGCTTCTGCATTCTCTCAGCTTCCTGCTCGCCATGAGGTGAGCAGCTTTTCCTCTGCTCTCCTCCTCTGTGGACTTCCTAGCCCTGCTTCCAGCAACCATGGACTGAAAGGTATACAAACTGAACCAAAGTAAATCTCTCCACCTTTAGATTGTGGGGTCAGGGAAAGGGAGATGGCTCAGTATAATAAGTGCTTGCCTGGGCCTGAGTTCAATTCATGGTTCCTAAAAAAAAAAAAAAAGATGGATTGTGGTGTCAGATCTTTTGTGTCAGTAATGAATGACAAAGTAACTAAGACAAAGTACAATTGTGTGCTCAAGAATTAGGAGAATAATGACTCCTAAATCCTTCCCATAATAAGACCAAACAGGGAAACATAGTTACAAAGGCAAATTAGACAGAAGTTTTTACTATAAAGAAGCTCTCCAAAGCATGTGAAAATTTATGCTTGGAAGGTTCAATATTAAGGCACTGCATTAATTCCTAGTGCTTTTAATTATTACCTTATAACTTGAGTAAATTTATTGTATTTCCATATACCTCAGCTTTCTCAATTGTAAAAGGGACAAAACAATAGCCCTGAGCTCCCCCACAGAATCACTCTGAGGATTGAACTAAAATAAATATGGAAACAAAGTATCTAACATACTCTTGGTATGTAGGAATTGCTCTGTAAAAGTAAATATTGTTGTTGTCATTAGTGATATTTTAGTATGAAGCAAAGATCTTGAATTAGAATAGAGGAGACAGAACATTTAAGGCCAGCAGAATGCAGAGTCTACAAGGGTAAATGTGGTGACTTCCCTGTGACCCTAGGTGATAATTCAGCTGTCCTGACCACAAAGCTCTGAGCAGTGGCTGTAGAATGCCAGGCTGGGCATGGCTGGGCATGGTTGTGGGGAGGATGACCCATCTCAAAGAGGGCGATGAACACAACAGGAAGTTGTACTCCTGTCGCAGGTCCAATAGAAGGCATTATGTTGCCCCGGGAGGCAGCTGGGTAGAGAAAGGTGAAGCAATAGGCTTTCTTGTCACCCATAGTAGACTTGGCTTCCAACAAGAGGAGAACCTAAGTGCAGGTTGCAGTGGCTGTCTGCAGGGCTAATGCCACACGACACCCGCTGGCCACACTGGACTGTATGTGCCAGCACCACGCTCTAACCAGCTGACTTCACCAGCCACCTGCTTGCCACTACCCAGTCTGAGGTGTCCCCATGACCACCTTCCTGGAGAGAGACATCAGCTCAGGGGACTCCTGGACAGAAGAGTAGGAAAGGGAACACAGTGGAAGGGAGGTAGACGCTTGTGCCTGGAGTCCTGCACTGCCTGAAGAAGAGCAGGCACGACTGCTTCGCACCCCAGTGGACTGAGTACTTCCCCACCCTGGGCCTAGAGGTTCCCGCAGGCGCAGTCCCTCACCCGGAGCCAAGGCTCTGCCCCTCTGTGGCTGGAGTCACTGTTCTCTTCGCCCTGAGAAATGCAACGTGGCAGGCACGTGTGCAGCTGTTACAGCCCTTCCCTCCAAACAGTGGCCATGGCGTGACGCTTGCATGAGGTTTCCTTTCCAAGCACTTCCTTCTCCTTTGCCATCACCCTGGGCCAGGCCCTCACTGGTTTCTGCAACACTGATGTTTTTCCAATTGGGCAGGTCCCCACTACCACTTCAGCCTTAGATGTCATTTCAAACTCTCACGCTTTTGTTAAGGCCGTTTACCCCAGGCCTGATGTTCTACTGCATGAAGTTCCAGCTTTCCTCATGAGTGTCTGACGCTCTACAGTGTGGTCCCAGGTGACACACAGGCCTTCTCCACTTCTCCATCTGCGGAGCCATCCTTCCATGTCCACCTCCACCCCAGTAAGTGCACCCTGGGCTTGGCACGGTGCTCCTGCTCTAGGAAACCTTGCCAAGGTGTCCTTACAAGGCCCGCCCTAGTGAGCTCCACTATGTAGGGTGAGGACACAGAGCCCGAGGTGGGGCGGCGCTCTTCAGGGTGAGCTTGCTTTACCGAGGCTAGAAAGTGTAGGCTCAGCATGAAGGAAAGAGCCTGCAGCGGGAAGCTCAGCTCATTCCTAGGAGCATTGACAAAGCGTGTGGGGTGGGTGGGTAGGAGAACATACTGCACCTGCTAGGAATAGTTTCCAATCCGCAGGTAGATGGAGAATAGGGCTGGTAGCCTGACAGGGTGCAGAACAAAGCAAAGGCTGGGTAGAGTCTCACTCCTTTGCCGTAGGCTGAAGCCCCTCATTTCCCTGATGAGAAGATTGCTTACCTGCCCGAGAGTTTAAGTAGCTTGTTTACTGTCACAGCGCTAATAATTAGCAGGTCCTGGTCGCCTAGGTGGATGGGCTTTCTAATGCACGAC
Organism: Ctenomys sociabilis; assembly: GCA_004027165.1. NCBI lineage: Eukaryota > Metazoa > Chordata > Mammalia > Rodentia > Ctenomyidae > Ctenomys > Ctenomys sociabilis. The sequence continues at coordinate 23,962 of PVKA01032199.1, forward strand.
TCTGCCTGCACCCAGCAGGGCCGTGAACCTCCCAGAGCAGCAAGAAGCTGCTCAGGAGCAGCGTGAGTGGACACGGCACTGCGGGCCTCCAGCGGAAGGTGGCTTCTGAGCTGGGAATGGGAGAAAGCGTGCGATTTCACTCAGAGAAGGAAGGAGAGAGGGAAGAACATTCTGGAAGCAGAGGAACCCAGTGAGCAAAGCCGCCAAGCGGGGTAGGGGGAGTGAGCAGAGTGCAGGGCCGCGGGCCCATGAGGATGGCTCGGGCTTCGCTCCTGAGAAGCTGAGATAAGAAGGAAGCAGAGGCCCGGGTGTGCCCCACAGATAGGAGGGCTCCTTCCAGGGCCAACGGTGCTGGTGTGGGGAGCGAGTGGTGGAGGACAGAAGCGCTCTCTCTCCAGGTGCATGGAACCGGGCCAGGGGAGGAGAGAGGCCATCTGCTCCACCGCAGGCCCGAGCGCCTAGAGCAGAAGCAGGACGGACCGATGGCAGGTGTGCTGGAGGAACGGTCTCTGGTGGAGCTGGCTGCCGAGCGTGCTGGAGGGGCGTGAGTGCCCTGCCCCCACTGGAGAGGCGGGAGTGGGGGCTCCCAGTGTTGACGGGGCGAGGCCAGGCCGGGGAAGGAGGGGGAGGGAAGAGGGTTTGGGCTACGGAGAGGTTCTCCCCGGGACTGCCTGGACTACTGTCTTCATAAGCAAGATTGTGAAATCCTCCAGCCTCCGTTTCTTCGTTTGGCTGTGGTCCCAGCGCCACACTCCTGACCTCCTGGTCCCTCCCGGACTGTTCCCCTTGCGTTTCTGGGGGAATTCAATTCTCACTCTGTGAACCCTGCGCTAGGACCCTAGACAGCGCCTCGCTTTCTCAGACGGTTCCCGCTTCATTTCTCACGGGCGCTTCTTCCATAGCCCTTTAGAGCAGCTCTTGCCCCTTTTGCTGTTTTCTCCTAGGTCAGAGTGGCTGCCCTTGGCACCTAATGTACCTTTTGCGTGACTGGGTCTCCTGGACTCTGTCCTCACGTCCAGCATGGCAGAGTGGCCCCTCCACTGATTTCCCTTCAGCGTTTTCTGGGGAAAAGCCAGAAAGACCGGCGAGTCTTACACAGCTCTTGTGGAGGCTACTGGGTAGGAAAGCAGCGGAGCAAACTGCTGGGCATGTTGCAGAGCAACCCAGGAAAATAAAGCCTAACTACGCTCTGTGTAATGGAGGAGCCCTCGGGGGAGTCTTTTGGTTATTTTAGGGCGGGGTCTACAGGATGTTCAGGGTCTCACTACTAAATCAGACTTGTAGTGATTCTTCTGGTTGCAGTCTCTGAAGTGCTGAGATTACAGGCGCAAGCTACCATGCCCAGTCTCAATCGCTGTCTCAGTGCAACCCTGGGGGCAGGCCGGGGGATTGAACCCCGGCCCCCTGCACCTGCTTGCAGGCTCCTTAATCCACTGAGCTATTTGGCTGGCTCGAGTCCTTTGGTTAGCTGTTCCATCAGTTTACTGTCACCTGAAAGCTTTTTTTTTTTTTTTTTTTTTTTTTTTT
>PVKA01032200.1:0-25549 GCA_004027165.1 Ctenomys sociabilis
AATCTTTGATATAATTCAGCTATAAAAAAACCTGTAAATATAATTTCATGTATGCACCTTGTACAGTACCAAAACGTTATGAAAACAGTTTGCAATGTATTAATTCATCGACTCTGTATGGTTAAGGTGTCTTGAAACTGTCTGATTGACATTTGTATTTTAATAAAATAAAAATAAATGGAAAAAAAAATAAATAAATTCCAGGCAGTGTGCCTCTGATGGGGCACTGTGTGCAGCCAGAGGTGCAGAGGAGACCACAAGTAACATAGGTATAGCTGGGAGTAAGAAAGAAAAGGATTTCATGCACAGACTTGAGAAACTAGGGATAAAATTGATGGCAAAGATCAAATACAAACGCATAGGAACACTGAGGTGGTGACACATACTTGTCACCCTAGCACTCTGTGAGCTGAGGCCAGAGAATTGAAAGTTCAACGTCAGCCTGAGCAATTTAGTTATTTAGCAAGAACCCGTCTGCAAGTAAAGGGAGGCCTGGGTATGTAGATGGAGGGGGCTTGGTCTGGCTTCAGTCCTTAGCACATAAGGAATATCAAAAAGGACACTCAAGAAGAGAGAGTTATAAAAAACATTGCAAATATCCAAAAGTTGAAGGCTGAAATGGAAAAATAAGTCAGTGACTGAAACAGGGAAGATAAAAGTATAATTGAAAAGAAAATTTAAAAATACAACATTAAGAAGAGGTTCCAGAATGACTAGGAAAGGAAAGTGTGAAAAAAAACTTACTGTTACATTAGGTGTTTCTCTTAGAGGTTTTTGCTTATTGGTCACATAATGTCTAGCATGTAGAAAACCACTGTTTCCTACAGGAATGAAAATAAAGTTTTATAATTTTAAGCTGTTTGTCAGAAGCTCCTGCAGCAAGAAGTGGAAAGGCAAGAACATAGTCGAATTCTGATGCCAGTTCCCAGGATGACATTCCATAGGTCAACTAATTATCATAATTTTTTGATCCTCTGTGAGTAACAAGGGTATGGACCTATATAATTTATTTATAATGACCCTTTTGTTCCAATATTTTGTGATTTTTTAATGCTTTTATAATGTTACAGTACTTTCCTAACAGGATGCAGAAAGAATGCATGGAAACAGCTGCCATAAAAATATGCTCCTCCATCTTTTCATGCAGAGAGGGACAATGAAAAGGAGGCTACCCTACTGCATTTGAAAACTTGAATTTATGGGTACAAGAAACGGAACTCAAAGATGAGCTGGATGTTGAACTGAGGGTTAATGGATAATCAAGAGTAGCTTAGATGTTCCATGACGAATGGTAAACAGCTGACACTGCTTTGAACATGGGACCTTCAGGAAAAATACAACAACAAAAAACACCCCTGGGAGCAAATACCTGCTCTTAGCCTTTACATGATCTAAAAAGGAGAAAGAAAAAAACACAGATGAAGAAGCTTATTTCATAAAAATTAATTTACAGCATTATGATTTAAGTGCAGGGTCTACTGGAAAAATGTCAGGGCATTCAGACCTCCCAATTGTGGGTCACTGGCCCGCAAATCATTGTGCTGAGGGCCACATTAACTGGTTTAGAGAACAGAACAAGGCTTGGGAGTCAGCACCCTACGTCCCAGTCCTGATTCTGTCAGCACTCAGAGTAACGCTGGAGTATGTGCTTCACGTGCGTTGCCTCAGTTTATCAACCTGTAGAAGGAAACTGGTAGCACCTACGTCATAGTTAAGAACATTCATTTTGACGGTGGGGTCTCAAATGTTGTTTGACTAAAGAAATTTGAGTACAATAAAGCAAAGTTTGTGTCAATTAAATGTAAAAATTATTTTCAAAAATATGGATGGTTGAATCAAATTATCTGTTTACGTTATTTTCAGGCACACTGATATCCATGACCTCCTTTGTTAAACATAGAAAAAAACTCTGTTAATGCAATCAAAGATTTCTCAACATTTTGAGTAACATTTCTTAAAATAAGCTGAAATAATCATAACCTTATACCATATTTTTAAACCAAATAAAAAAATGTTGTAAGGTTCTGTTATACCCTTAGAGTTTTCCTCTCCATTCTGCTTATCATTGAACTAACTATATGAATGCAAATTATATTTTAAATAGTTTCTCCTTTAAGGGTAATTTTGACCCAGTTGTCAGAGTTCATCATGGGTCAGAATTATGTCAGGGTATGGGTTCACTTACCTTTTTCCAAAGTTGCTTCATTGACACTGAGGAACTCTCAAACATTTCTGAGGCAGGACCTTAAATATTCACAAGTTCACTTACCTTTTCCCAATATTTATCTCTGTGTTTAAAAGTAATCTTTTCTTTTGGATGTATATGAAAGGAAAGGAAGCATTTTTTGGAGTTGCTTGTTTAACCAGCAGTTTTTAAATATTTGCTCATCTTTGCGTCAATACAAGCTCATGACAGGCTGGAATTCAACCTCAGTACAAAGTCCCACAGCACCACAAAAGACAACCAAAGGGCTCAGTTTTGAAGCTCCATTCTCCTGGGACTTTGATTGTTTGGACGAGTTGCTTCTGTAGTGGCAACTTTTGTGCAGGCACTTGGAGCAAAATTATGGAGCCTGAAAGACAGAATTTGAAAACAACACTGCCATTGTGTTTAGGAAGATACCACATTTCTGAAGAGTACGGCTTTCTTCTTCCAAATCCTCTGGTAAGGATAGGGCCTTGAGCTGGGTCAGAATAGTTGTCTTGAGATTTTGGTTTATTGTTTATTGTTAAATGTATGTAGTCATTCATGGAGAGGTATATACCATTGCTAATGTAAGGAACATGCTATAAATAACAGGGTGTAAAAAAAGAGAAACGATAGCTATAGCTGAGGATTTTTCAGATGCAATGCTTTGAATCCAGAAACGTTACTACCAAATAGCTATCAAGCAAAAGACTGATTAAAGTTAATTACATAGACAAATAGCCTCAGAATGCTAATAGCATATTTCAAGGTACATTCTCCTGAAACAAGGAAGACATGGAATTTTCCTGTTATAGATCAGATCTATAATGCATTAGATACGTATTTGGAACATAAATCCTGGGAGAGACTGCTTCTTGTATATTCCAAGTCACTGCTTTTGACATTTTGAGTCAAAAGTTAATTTTAACTTGGTGGTAGAAAAAAGAGAACAGTCTGTTTAGAGCTGCTTAGAGGGATTAGATGGTATTGGGAATTTCTGAGAAGGGGAATGAAACTTTGAAACAAAAAGTGCCAAGTTCTTAATTCTGCTCAGAGTGGAACCTGTCACGCAATTCTGCTTTATTGACTAGTTCATATTAATGCTGTACTTCTCATTTTATTAAATGTGCTCTGAAGTGTAGAATACCAAAACTGTAAGAGTCCTCAGAAGCTAGCTAGATCCATCCTGTGCCCTTTTTCACATCAGGCTAGTTGAAGATCTGATTTTGGTCATGGCATGCCCAAAATCAAATTAGCAGAAAATGCAAAACTGACCCCTCAGGCCCTCTGGCATCTTTTTCTTATTACATCACACATAAGGGACAAATTCATTTAGTTAAAAAGCTAAGATGAATTTTTCTGTTACTGTAATTACTTATTAGAAAAATCCCAGTTGAATTCAACCACTTATCTGTGATTGACAAATGGTATGAAATTCATTGAACTTTCACTAACTAGTTGCTCTTATAATTTTTTTTTTTACTTTTGAGGTGTTACTGGAGAAACTTAAATGAAGACAATAACCATTTGTTGATCTCAGAAGTTCTCTTTAGAGAGTACTTAGCTGAGAGTTCTAACCACAGATCATGAGCTTTTGTACTTTCATTCAATGGGCAGCTGTCTCTACTTACTAGGTATTGAGTGGATTTTTGAGAAGCAGAACTTTCTGGGAAAGGCCAGGGCAAACCGGAATGAGTCAGCACCCTAATTTGCATTTTGCACCTCCTGGCTGTGAAGCACAACTGACCCTTGTTTTCACAATATGTGGGATAGAGATCTGGTGCTGTGCTCACAGTATTGCTATGAATAATGGATGTGTACACACTGAGATAGATTCAAAGTAAAGACTGGAAGACAATTCTCCGGACCCTCTCTCTGGAGCTTATTAAAAACTCCACTTGTTATGTATAATTTGTTGTATTAGCTCAGGAATAACAGCTTCCTCCCTACTTCACAAGGAAGAAAGGGCTAATAGACCAACTCAGTTAGTTGAAGTGAAGTGTGTGCCCTGGGCTGAGTAAAATAATGTTGGAAAGGAGGGAAGAACCAGGCAGGGCCACAGCTGTACAGTTCCCTTTTTTGTTGTTCCCTTTTTTATAATATCTAGTCCAGAGGAAAAATAGTAGCAACAAATGTTTGTCACATTCTTAGCCTGATAGAATCTCTGTTGTGTAATTGATGGATTAACCTTAGAAAAACTTCTGAACTTTTATAAAAAATTTCCTGGTTCCATCCTGTGATAGTCATATTTTCCAGATGCTAATCTTCTCGTTTAGTTTCGATTTTCTTTCAATCATGTGAGGATTTTGAATACCTCCTTATCAGCAGAGGGTAGAGGAAGGAACTTTTTTAAAGAAAAGACCCAGGTTTCCTCAGACATCAGGAGACACTCGGTTCCCAGCACACTGCAGGCTGCCACATTGCAACTGCACACAGGCTGCGAAACAGTAGTCCTGCACGTCCTCAGAGCCTGAGCTGGCTCTGCCCTCCTCCCGCTCTGGGGCACATGCTGTATCTCCACATCAGCTGGCCTCCGGGGCATCCTTTCAGCATCTCTTCCATACGACCTTTGGGCTTCTTAGGGCAGACATACTTATCAGTCTCTCTGAAGAAAATATGGTCAAGATAATGAAGAAGAAAACACTGGCTTCACTCCAAATATTCATTCCCACTGTTTCTATAAACTCCAGCACTTCCAAGTCAGGACGTTTCAGTGCAAAAAATTGACACCTTACAGACACCTACCTGTAAATAGACAGCAGAAATCCTTTGCTACATCATGTGTGCTGTGTGTGTACAAGCAAGTAAGTGTGGGTGAGGGTGGGGGGAATGCCAGTGATTTCTCTTTAGACAAAGAATGTAAGAAAATTAGCTTGACAGGAAAGCAGGCAGGAGACTAGACTGGAGCAAAACAGGGAAACCTCAAATGTTTGACTCTGAAATCTGGATTTAACATATCTAGCAGAAAATATCATGCAACTTGTATGGTGAAAACTGACAATGTAGTTTCCTTTCTGCATAATAAGTATAGTTCGGCTTAGAGCATGGATTCTGGGCTGTTTGCCAAAGTTCCTTGGACAAATTTTTAAAATACCAGTGTAGTGCTGCAATTAATTCTGAATTTATAGCTGACCTTGCCTCAGTGCTGGAGCCCCAGATAGAGTGAAACACAGCAGGAGGCCACCAACGTAGTTTGGGTAGAGAAGCGGGGCTACGCTTATGAGGCCAGCGGAGGAAAGGAGGAGGAAAGGAGGAGCGTGGCTTAGTGAAGCACTCAGGAGGACTGCAAAGTAGCCTACTTACAAAAATAAAGGAGATATTTACATGAACCTTGGGGGCAAAAGGAAAGGATCAATGTAAATAGCTGTGAAGGTGTTAGAACTTTACTGTGATCAATTCAAGAAAAATTACTGCAGGTATCTTAACCTGTAAAAATTCAAAGCACTTTGCATAGTAGTGGAGTCCAGTGAAATAGACAGCAGAAATCCTTTAGTAAAAAAAAAATCGTTGCAGTAGAGTATATTTTCCAGACAGAGGCTGTAGGTAGCAAGAGTTAGAATATTTTTCTGAGCAATAATTATATTTCTGAGGGTGGGTGATTATCGCCAAAGAAGGATGTCAGACAAGAATCGTTCCATAGTAGAGACAAAGACAAAGACAATAACAGATTTGCTAATGATCGATACAGATCTAGTTCAAAAAACATGTTTGAGGATGGGAAAGAATGGAATGAATGAAGAGTGGATGGATTTTTGTGCAGTACTAAGGAACCAAGAAAAGCGGGCAGAGACAAAAACAAGTAGACAAAGGCCTAAGGAAATGGGCTGCTAAAACTGGGATTTTAAACGAGGCCACTCAGTTACCATCCAGCACACTCCAGGAAGTGGAGAGAAAAGACAGATGGGAGGAAGGTGATGGGACAGCTGCACCAATGATCATTAAAAGTACTGTCCTGTCCCAAGATCTGCAAGGTGGGTTACTGTAGGAAAGGGAAAATATGGTGAAAGCCGGTGATATAGAATATACAATGGTTGAGGATGGGCTAGAGGTATACTTCAGATGGTTTGCCTAGCATGACTAAAGCCCAGCACTAAAAAAAAATATTATTCAATAAATAAATAATAGAGATAATACACGCATTAAAACTCAAAATTTGAAGTACCTAAAAATAAATACAATGGCCAAAAGAGCACAGGGTCACAAAAATAGCGTACCATTGCTTTAATTAGCATTATTAATACAAGGTTTAATCTTCAATTATGTTTTCTATGAGATAGATGTATTAGCTGTCTTCTCTCTAGAGCAGATCAGCTATCAGATAATATATACTAGGTCTTTGCACTAAAACCACTGTAGGTAATTAGTTCTAAATACATTTTGTTGTATTTCCTCTCAGCTTTTTAGGCAATAAAGTTCTCTACTTTTAGAACAATAATTGATATGCTACAATTTCCAAGATGGAAATCCCACTGAAATTTTCAAATGCATTAGCAAAATTTATTCATAATCTCTCCTACTTAATTAATAATTGAGCTTTTCTTGTATCCCATTACAAGCTTTTTATGACACATACCATATACCAACAGGAGTCAGTCCATGGAAGTCTCCACATTGTACAGGGCCCCTAGTCAACTGCAGGTCCACCACTGCTCCTTGAGGTAGCCTTCGCCATGTGCAGGGGCCCCTTGGCCAATGAACTCATCTCTATCTCTAAAGTGTATTTCCTCTGAAGCTGACCACCTTTCTCTATCTCTGCTCCATTCATTCTATTGCATCATCTGGTCTCCTTCCTCCCTTGTTTCTTTATTGCTATTCTTGCCGAGCTGAAAACTGCTGGGTGCATGGCTGCCGGGTTAACTTCTGAAAATGAAAGTTGATTTTGACACTCTGCTTTTAACCATTCTCAAGTGCTCTGGAGGACAAACTCAAATGCATTGTTACACTGCACAAGGTCCATCACGATGCTGATCTATATCTATCTTCCTCCACTTCACTGTGCTGCAATGTCCTGCCAGTTTATCTCCATTTCTCACCTTTCCTGTTGATATTTATCTGGCTTATTTTTGTTCTAGTTTTTCTGTTTTACCCTTACTGTGCCATTTTCTTAGCCAAAAAATTTAGTTAACCAAGTGTTAACCTAATAGACCTTATTATTTCTGCAAAACACATTTTTAAAAATATGGTATATTTTAGTTTGCAAATGGGGTCAGAAAATTTATCCAAATTTATCCTTGGATCCTTTTTATCCAAAAGGATGGCTGTGGATCCTGTGAATATCATTGGAACCTGGTCTAACAGTCTTTTTGTAGGATCACTAACCACAGAGGATGCCCCTGTTACTTGCTATTGATTAAGAGACAATATCTGATATAACAGGTTAATTTTTAGGTTTCTGACATACAAAGTATTTTTGTTGAGGAAAAAATTGTCTTCATGTTTATGACTGTATGGCCATATAGATATTAACTAGTCATGCATTTTACCCAGAAAATTTATTTTAAATATTTTTTCTAAACTTCAAAGTTTCTCCAGTGCTATTTGAACTATCCTTTCCATCCTGCTGGTTTCAGTCTTTTTTTTTGTTTTTAATCAGCAATCAAACTCGGGACCTTACACTTGCCGGGCAGGCACTCATGCTACTGAACTATCTCCCCAGCTTTGATTTCAGTCTCAATGAGCTACTGACACACAGTCACTCATAAGAAGGACTTTTTAAGCTTTTGGAAAAGTGTAAATGAATACAAAAGTCTAGATAAACAGGTAAGTGTGAAAGGAGAAAATGATTTCTAAAAAGAAATGAAAGCAACAAACATTTTATTAATCCTGTCTTTCCACTTAGTCTTCAGAGGGATGAGGTCTTCTGAGGGCTTGTGGTCTTCTTGAAATAAAGGACGAGCCCCTTCCCTTGCCCTTTGTGCTTATTCTGAAGAGGTGTTACAAAGCGCGCTGAACTTCGAGTCAGGGGAACTTTGACCTTGGGTGCAAAGCAGATGTGAAATGGGCGGGGAGTCACGTAACCACGTTGGGATTCAACTTCCTCAATTTCAAATTGGAAATAATAAAATGATGAATTCTAACACACAGCACTTAAAATACCAGTGCAGATAAATGAAAGACTTAAGCATCTATGATAAAACTAGAAAGCATGAAAAGAAATGATACTGGGATTAGATAAAGTTTCTAAGCACGACTTAAGTACTCCATTAAGAACAGCTATTTCAAATATACACATAAAAATATGATAACCAAAGCAGACAAAAATATTTTTAAATTCTTTAGCAATTATAGAAATGTAAAATTTTAAAATGGAATGGTTGGCAATTCTTTAATAATCCATGTGTTATACATATAGAAAACCACAAAAGAAATATTAGAGAACTGTCGCTGCCAGAAAGGATAATGAAATTTAGAATATTTTAATCTTCTGCTTTATAGACTCCATAAGCAGGCGTGGTGGCACATGTGTGTAATCCTAGCTCTTGGGGAGGTTGAGGCAGGAGGTTTGTTGCAAGTTTGAGACCCCCCCTGGGCTAAAAAGTGAACTCAAGGACAGCCTGAACTGTATAGTGAAACCCTGCATCAAAAAGACCAAAAAGAAAAGTTTACACACTTCATGTTTTGAATATTCTGCCATCTCCATTTTTTACATTTTACAAAGCATTATGCCTGAGACAAGAATATTGAGTTCAGTAAATATTAGAAGAATAAAATTTTAATGAAATTAACATGTTATATCTCAAAAACATAAAACAAAACCATTAGTAATGCTCAGTGTTGCCAGAAGAATAGATGATCGCCACTCCTCATATGTAGCCTGAGTGTCTGTAATGGCATTGGTGTGGCCGCCCGATGTTCTGAATCAGCTCAAAGCCGTGACCCTTCAGAATCCTTTCAATTTAAGGGCAGAGCCTGAAGTCACATGCTGCCGTTTTCAGTGAATAAAGTGTCTGAGGACACATCAATACTTTCACAAGCCTGCCTTTTTATTGGGTAGTATTTAGCAGTTCATCTTTTACCCCTTGAGCAAAAACAGGAAGGGACTTTCAGGGCAGCCAGGGATGTGACAAGAATGATGAAGCATGTGTGCTCAGGGTGGAGGCAAGTATTCCGGGGGCATTAATACCAGTATGCCTTTTATTGTAGCGAGTTTTAAAAATTTTATAGCAATATTTTTAAATTATATTCTGCAAGTGTGATTATCACAAGTATAGTCTTTCTCTGAGGAATTGAAGTGTTGTTGTTGGTTTTTTTTTTTTTTTGGCATAACTTGCACTTGCCAGGGAAGTACTTATTCCACTGAGCCACCTCCCTGGCTCCTGGTTTTCAACTTTTTAAATGTATGTAATGCTAACCCAGAAGATCTACATTTAGGAATTTGTCCTAAGGAAATAATGAGAAAGTGTCAAAAAGGCATATGTAAAAAGGATGATTGTCCAGTGTATTGAACATACTGGAAAAATTACAAGCGATTCAAGTACTCACCATAGCCTACTGAAGTACTCTGAATGCTTTGGAGGAGAGACCATAATTATGTATGAAAGGACACCAAAAGGGATGCTATTTAGTGAAACCTCTTGTCCTATCTCTCACCCTGTAACTTAAAAAAGAGAACATAGTGCAGAAAGTCATTACCATAATTCATCCCCTTCCTCAGTCTTTAGAGGAAAAGGTAAATGGTAGAAAACATTTAAAATGGATTGAATGGATTACAGCATCTGCCTAGGCAGACCCAGGGGTTGGGGTTTGATCCCCAGGCCTGTCATGCTGATCTCGCCCCCAGGGCACACAGAGACAGTGATTAAAAGACACTCTACTAAATACATAAAAAAATAATAATAAAATGGACTATAAGTTATCTTTCAAAACCTTGATTCCTTTCTGGATTGTTTACATGTTGTTTTTCACTAGTTTTCAGTTATAGCATGCATCAGTCAGTTGAGGAATGATAAAACAGAAGCTGGTTCACCTTGGTGTCTGGTTCCAGATGCTCAGGACAGACAGAGCACAGGAACTGCCACACTGGACAAATTTTTGTACAGTCTCATAATTTTTAACTGGGTGACATGGAAGTCCAAACTGTGATGGGGAAAGGGGAAAAGAAGAAAGGGAAAAAGAAAAATATATCTTTATATACAAGATAGTTAAGGTAGTTTTACAGCTTGCTTCTCTTGTTAAGTGTTGTACTAACATGTTTATTGTTTATTTTTTTCTTATTAAGATTTAAAAAAGATGGACAATATCAAACACTAGACTTTAAAAAGGAAACAGATTACAAAGGAAGAAGTAAAACATTCCTCTAAGGAATCTAATAGAAAGGAAAAGTACATATTAAAGAAAAAGTATTATCTAGATTGTCAACTGATACAATGAAATATTTAAGAATTATCCTGTAAGCCGGGAAGCCGAAGTACAGGGTGCTTACATGTGATTTCTTAGTTAGATATGAAAGAATTGTGGGGATAATTTACTTATAGCTTCTATTGTTGAGATCCACTTGATCAATACTTTTTAAGGATTATTTATTTATTTGTACCTTGATTGAACTCAGTACCCTGGACTTGCCAGGTAGGCATTGTGCCCCTGAATTGCAACCATAGCCTGAGATTCACTTTTTTAATTTTCTCTCATTTTATTTTATTTCAAAGAATACAATAAAAAACAAAAACAAATATAGAAACAATGACACACAACAATCAATATGGTACAGAACTTCAAAATAAGAATAGAAAATGATTGTTATATTACTTATTATTATCATCCAATCTGTTGCTCAGATTAACAGATATAAGTACGTAAGATTGGTCAAATAATTGAACATTAGTGCTTGCTTTCAATAAACATGAATTGTTTCATGTCCTTTCATGCTTTTATTTTTTTAATTTATTTTAAAGACAGTATAGTAGTAATTGATAAGACATCAGAAACAGCACACATAAATCAAAAATCCTCAATAAAATACTAGCAAATAGAATGCAGGAAATCATCAGAAGATTATACACCACAACCTGGTAGGGTTCACCCCAGAGATAAAAATAATGGTTCAACATATGCAAATTTACAAATGTGCTACACTGTATCAATAGAGCCAAAACCAAAAACCACATGATCATCTCAATAGATGCAGAAAAAGCTTTTGACAAAGTCCAAAACTCACTCATTGATCAAAGCCTTACAGAAAATTGGAATAGATGGCCTATACCTCAATCTGATAGAAATCATCTGTGACAAACCAACAGCCAACATCATTCTAAATGGAGAAAAACTGAAAACTTGTACTCTAAAATCAGGTACAAAAAAAGATGTCCACTATCACCACTCTTATTCAATACAGTTCTGGACACATTAGCCAGAGATGTTAGACAAAACAGAGATTCACTTTAAAGGCAACTTATGAATACCATGATTCTGCATCTTTGAATTTATGTTACAGAACTGCTGTCAAATATTCTACTATGTGCTTGGTCATTGGATTTATTTTTGTTCATGAACATATGCATCACAGAGGCAAGATCAAGTATAAGCTGCCAGTTCACAATTAGCTCACAGAAATCTGACTGCCTTGGTGTGTGTGTGTGTGTGTGTGTGTGTGTGTGTGTGTGTGTGTGTGTGTGTTAAGAATCTAATCCAGGGCCTTGTTCATGCTAGGCAAGTGCTGTGCCACTGAGCTATATATAAGCTTCTTCCTCTATTTTTGCCAGTGTCCTTGCTCTGTTACTGCTCTGTAAATTCCCACACTATTATTAATTTAGTCATCAGTTTTCTTCATTTTTGTACTTAGAGCCAAGTTTTGCTGGAGAAAATGACACAATCCTGGGCTGACCAGATAGTTTAGTGCCTAAGCTCCTGCTTAGGCAGATGCAGGGACTGGGTTCGATCCTAGTGTGCCATGCCAGCCCCATCCCCGGGCATGCTGAGACAACAACTGAGACTAGGCATGGTGACGCATGCCTGTAATCCCAGCACTTGGGAGGCTGAAAACAGAAGTATCACTACAAGTCCGAGTCTGACCTTTTGGATATAGCTTAGTAGCACAGCAACACACACAGAGTGAGACCCTGTAGACCCTGTACCAAACACATTAAAAAAAGAAAAAAAAAAAAAGAGACAAGCCTGCTTATCAATATTTTTAATTCTGGGACTCAATTGAAGTAAAGTCCCCTGTGTCTCCAAGAATCTGAGATGCTATGAGAGCACAGGAGCACAATGCAGCATCTTCCCTATAAATATTCCCACCTGTGGTGAAGACAACACTTACAGCTGGGATAATGTAGTTTGTTGTCAAAGTTACTAAAAAGTGCCCAGTCTGTCTTGAGTTGATCCAGGTTCAAAGGCAGAAAGGAGAAATATTAAAATCTACAGTTTTCGGAGAGTATGGTAGGACATTTTGTCCAGCACTTCCAGTTTCATATAAATTTTATATTGAAACTCAAAGTTCTAAGTATAGTTGTAACTTTAGGTCATATAGATTTTTATGACTATATTATATTATTATTATTATTATTATTATTATTATTATTATTATTATTATTATTTTTTTTTGTCTTTTTGAGACAGGGTCTCACTATGCAGTTCAGGCTGGCCCTAAGCTCACTTTGTAGCTCAGGCTGGTCTCGAACTCACAACAATCCTCCTGCCTCAGCCTCCCAAGTGCTGGGATTACAGGCTTGCGCCACCACGCCCGGCTTTATTATATTATTTTATTGGCAGTACTAGGGTTGAAACCCAGAGTCTCCTACATGGTACAAGCTCTGTACCACTCAGCTACAGTCCAAGCCCTCCATCCCCATTCCTTTCAAAAATTTCCTCTCTGAGCAGGGTCTCACTGAGAAGCTAGGCTAGGTTCAAACTTCTGATCTTCCTGCTTCAATCTTCAATCACACTGCCCTGCCTGGCTCCAAGGTAATTTAAATATAATACACTTAAAAATAAATTCCTTATCTTTACACTCACTTTTTGACCACTACCAGCATTCCTATCTCAGTTTGTGTTCTCGTCCACTAGTTTAGTCACATAGAAACACTGCCTTCAGTTGTTCAGGTTATATATAGAGAAAGGAGGGTCAGGTCATTGACTGGAGCAGGAGTTGTCAAGGTTTTATGGAAAGGGGCAAATAAGCTTGAAGCTTTGCCTATAAGATGCTGTCTATGGTGGCTATTGAACTCAAATGCTCTGATCTAAAAGCATCACAGATAGTATAGAAACAAATGAGAGCAGCAGGTGTCCAATAAAAACTGATTGATACAAATAGATGTACTTTGATGTCCTCTGAGTTAGAACATTGAAATCTATGCTCACTTCTACAGAGGTGAGCCAAGGCCCATAAGTAAACCCAGGCATGTGGCTATGTGAAGGAAAGATTTTCTTAAGTTTCCAGCCCCTCATGGAATCATCACATCACACTCACTCCCATTTGCCAAAAACATCTTAAATATGTGCTCTGTCCAAGTTCACTGTTACCATTGAAGTGTAGTCTTTGAAGAATATTTAATGAGCTGCCTTAGGTGACTTATGCGGTAAAATGCAACACACAAAATTATCTTCATGAAATTCAACTAAAATTAAGGGCTGGCCAGATAGCTCAGCCGATTAAAGCACATGCTTAGGCAGACAGAGGCCAGCTGTTTAATCCCTGGCCTACCATGCTGGCCTTGCCTGCAGGGCTTGCTGAGACAGCAACTGAAACTGGGCATGGTGGCATGTGCCTATAATCCCAGAGTTTGGGATGCTGAAAAACAATAAGGTTCACTACAAGTCTGATCTGTGTAGTGAGACCATGTAGACCCTGTACTAAATACATTAAAAAGAAAAAAGAACTTCAAATTGTAATATCATTACACAAAAAGAATATATATTCTGCACAAAGCACATATGGTCTGAATTCCTTGACTCATCTTACATCAATCCTTTCTCTTGAGCTTTACACAATAGCAACACTGAATAACTCAAAGTCCTGGAACACACATCTACTTTCCTGCTGTCCTCTTTGCCTAAATTCCCACCTACAAAAGCCATATTTGTACTCTGAAATTACATTCAGCTATCATACTTTTATGATTATTTCACTTTATTTTTCCAGAACTCACAGAATCAGTCCTTGCTTTTTAGCAAATTCTTAAGCTTATAGTCACAGCAGAAACTAAATGTATTAGGCTGCTCTAGAATCAGTTTGCCCATAGTACATAGTTTTCCCTTACTAGGCCACATAAAGACAAAACCTGTATCTAAGTCCTCTGTGCTTCTGCACTGCTTGGCATGAGGTCTAGCACACAGTCATTTCTCAGTGTTTGCAAAGTGAATATGACTTCAATTCCCCTGAACACTGAATTCTAAGGCAGCTATCCAGAGGGGTCAAAAATACTGAGATGCTTCTATTCAAAATATAGAAAGAACTTCCTGATTATTATCAGCCCTGGATGGAAACTGCCAACAAACTTCCTTACTTGATCAAGAGTCACCAACTTCGTGCTTGTGTGTACAAGGTAAGTGTCTTCTTCTTACTTTTCTTTGGGGCTCCATCTTTCCACCTTGTTTTTATCTCCACACACTGTCATTTCTCAGGCATGGGAAGTGGGATAGGTGACCCAGGGAACTGGGCTTGTCAACACCTCCATCTGGGTTTTCCAAATAGCACAATGACCCTTTCCTGATCATGTGTTTCCTTAAAGCTTCCCAAGCTTGCACAAACAACACCTGGAATTTACTAAGCACTCATGAAGTGTTTTTCTTTCTTTCTTTTTTTTTTTTTTTAATTTGGCTGGGAATTGAAAATAAGTTAATGGAAAAGGTGTGGTCTAGGAAAAGTAAAGGATGGAAAATTTCAGGGGCTTTATTCAAGGTCAGTGACCTGGGGCCTCTCTAAGAGTCTCTCCTGGTCTTCTCAGGAATCTCACAGGACATCTGACTCAAAGGAATTTATGAATAATAAAGTCAATGGTTGGCCAAGGACACTGCAGAGGTGACTATACCTGCAAATATCATATAAGCACTTAGATATAGTTATGTATATATTGGGAAATTATGATAAAGCAAACAATTTGTCCTAAGAATAGGTAAGGAACAGTGAAGCTTCTTGGTCTTGGGAAACTGAAATTACTTTAAAAGAGACATTTCATTTATCACTTAGTTATGTAATCCTAAATTATGTAACCTTGGAATTCTACTTCTTTAAAAAATGGGAGAAGTTCTGGTCTTATAGTAATGTTATAAAGACTGATGACTTCTGAAAATGCTGTTTCTCAGTTTCCCTAAGTGTTCAATATGAGTTTATTATTTCCTTCTTTTTGTTCTGAAACTGCTGTTATCATAAAGTTTAGAGCTTCAATTTCAAAATGATTCCCACCCTTCAGAACTCTTCTTTGCTGATGCTCAGATTTCATAACTATTATTACAAATTCCCTTAAAATACACTCATCAAGTGATTGCTCTGTACAAGATTAGAACCCTATAAAAAAAAAAGGGAATAGAAGACTCTCTTCAGTGTTCATGAAGATGTCAAAGGAAACCTTGCAAATTTTTTGCCTGTTATGTAAAAGTTTTCATTGATGTGACCAAATAACAGCAGAAAGAAGAAAGAAAAATATCTGTGAACAATCAATTGAGAGAACTCACTACCTTTGGACCAGCCAAAAATATCTGTAAATACAGGAATATATGGAGGATACCATAAAAACTTTAAGACTTCAGACCATATCAATCAAAATGTAAGATTCACAAAGAAATTTTTAGTATGCACATCAAGCATTCAAACAAAGCAAATGTAGACTCCCATGACTTTCTCAACTCATGGAAAGTAGAGAAAGGAACCATGGGGTAGCTTGAGACAGTGGACAGGTGAGCAGATTAGAATCAATTCCTATACATACTCTGGTTTCTCTTCAGATCTTAGAATTGCTTCCTAGGTACCAAGCTTTTCTAAAACTCATGTGTTGAAACTGTCATCAATAAAGGAAAGAACTTGTTTGGCTGGAGTTCCTCCTAGTGTAGCATTGCCATCCATCACTTAAAATCTGTGCTAGGTTCGATGGTATCTCTCCAAAAATCAACATTCACATTTGTAGAAATGATCTTATTTAGAAATGTAATCTTTGCAGATCTGACCAGGAGAAAATGAATTTATGTTATACTGTCAACCTAATAGGACTCTTGTCTTATAGAGACACTGCGACATACATAGCAGAAGACATCATGTAGGCATAGAAGTACACAATGGATGATTATTATAAAACATCCAGCTAGATAAAGCCACATTTTATTTCTACTACTAAAAACAGAGGACTGAAGTGGTTGGAAATCATTTGTGAAAAGGTAATATTGTGAGACACATCCACTCTTAAGAGGAAAACATTCTGCATGGAAGAGTTTCGAGGGGAACCCTTTCCAAATCATCAGCCCAGGGTCAGTTTTGAGCTCAGTTTAAACACAGTTTGCAAGCAGGAACACAAAGCTGATACCCAGTTATTACCTAATTGTCTACATGGATTGAAAGCATTACATCATGTATTATCAGGCAGATTTATTGTAAGCAAGTTTAAAGGAATTGTTTATCAGTATACCCACACATTCTGGGAAAGAGAGTTCTGAGCAGAGTGGATATAGGTGAATGTGTCCTTGACTGGGTCACTTTGTTCTGGGAACAAAGTCTGGAGTCCTTGAAGCAAGCTGAAACAAAACTACATGTGCACATATTATAAGTAGAAAAACACAAATACTATGTCTGGATGTGGTCAAGCTGACCTGGGTGGCTCTTTGGAAAAAGAAGCTGGACACAGACATTCAAGAATGACTACTCTTGACAGTTTAACTATGTGTCAAGAAACATGAAAATAGTCACATGCATTTATTCATTTCTAATTTTTACTATAAGATTATTATAAATTTTACATTTATAATAATTACAGTAATAATACAATTATTTCTACCACCATGCATGAAGCAGTGAACTAAAAACATCTGCCATTCAGAGTCTTTTATCTGGTACAGATAAATAATAAGTGAATTTACACTTTGATTTTATAGTAGATTTAGGACAACTGCCTTGCTCTGGGAGGCTATGATATGCCTATCTGTATTCTGAAGGAAAATTTGTTCACTGACTTAGATTCATCCACTCACATTGCCCAGGAGGATATGTTCATAGGGAACATATCCTGTACAAGGCTCAACACTATCCTGGAAATATAGTAAAGAGAACCATGTTAGTCATTGCTTTTGATAAAACTGACTCCACTTGTGAATATGTGAGGATAAACCAAAGTCACCAGTCAATATAGAGATTATGTGTTACTTAAAAAAGTGGTGGTCCAGGCTGGCCAGATAGCTCAGTAGATTAAAGCACCTTCTTAGGAAGAAATGCAAGAACTGGGTTCCATCCTTGCACGCCATGCTGGCCCTGCCCCCAGGGCATGCTGAGATGGTCATTGAAACTAGGCGTGGTACACGTGCCTGCAATCCCAGTGCTTGGGAGGATGAAAACAGGAGATCACAAAGAGTCTGATCTGTGTTGTAAGACTCTGTGGTAAACACATAAAGAGGTGGTCCAGTGGTATTCCTAGACTTCCAATAAATAACCACAGATGAGAATGGTGCTTTTAAAATTCCAGTTGGTATTCAGTATATTGCCTCATAAACTAATAAAAGGTGACATGTAAAATGATTGATAGCTTGTATTTCTGATAGAAAGCAAGGTCATACATGAAAAACAAACCCAATAATTCCAAGAAAACATTGTTTTTAAGATGGAATTTAAGGACTCCTTTGAGTTTCATAACCATAAAGTAAAAGTCAAAGACATGGAAACTCTGAAAAAAATACATTAAAATAGATAACTTGTCTAAATTCCATATAAATATGTCCCCTAAGAAGGTTAATTGGGATAAAAGAAAAATTTTCAACTTATATGCAAGAAAGAAAATTTTCAGATTTCAAGAGACATTTGAGTTTTTATATCACAAAGATAACATAGGCAGTGGGATAAGGGAAATATAAATACCTTGATGAAACTTTAAATTTTCTAGCATAGCAAGAAAATTTTGCAATTCTTAGGAACCAATAAAAATGAAAACTAACTACAGGGCAACCACATGCAACTATTTATCTGTGATATTAAACACTGAGAGACAAAGTTAGTATCTATCTGAATGCTAAAATTAAAAAATCTGTGTTGTGAGTTGAGTGTCATCGGACACACCTATAATTCCAGTATTCTCCAAGATCTAGGCAGAAGGATTACAAAGTCAAACCTAATCTGGGCAATTTAACAAGACCCCATTCCAAAACAGAAACAAAAAGGTGTGGAATGAAACTCAACGTGAAGTCCCTGTGTTCAGTCCTCAGTGTTACACGAACATTCTGATCAAGGCAGAGAAGGCTCTAACTGCCCAAGATGCTAAAGGCAAGAAGGTCAAAGGGGAAACAGTGGCCCTGGGTTCTGGTATCACAGAGGCTACGAAGAAGGAAAAACCTCTGTTGGAAAAAGGTGCCTCAAAATATCATCACTCACCAGAACACATGCCTCAGAGTTACCCACCCACAGCTGACAGTATTCCTGTGACTCATCATCTCACGTGGGCCTTGGACTATGGAACAGCTACTCAGATGGTCAGGAGCAGCCCAGAGGTAGAGCCAGAGGTAGACAGCACTGCTGGCCTGGTTGAGAAGTTGTTGGCAAAGAAAACAGCCTCTAGGAGACTCCAGTTCTTCCATCAGGGATTGCTAAAATCACCACCACGATGGAGAAAAAGGCTCAGCAGGCAGTAACTGCCAGTGAAGTCAGTCCCATCTGGCCTGCCCTGGAGAGTGTGTGTGTGTGTGTGTGTGTGTGTGTGTGTGTGTGTGTGTGTGTTTTCCTGTATTGTTAAGGGGAGGCCCACGCTGGTATCTCCTCCACAGGAGGACTAGGAAGGCATTTACCATTGTCACCCTTCCACAGCTCAGTTTGAAGACAAGGCACTGTACTAGGCTAGAGAACACTGTCAGACACAGCGGCCTGATCACCAAGGAATCTTGGGGCCAAAACTGTGGCTTGCATTGCAAACTGGAAAAGGCAGAGGCTGAAGAACCCACTAGTAAACTGGGTAGACTTTCCTGTAGTGAAGAATAGTAGGAAGTTGTACTTAATGATGTGTAGCCACAGCAGCATTTTTCTTACTGGTGGTGACAATGTAAATAGTATAATTGTTTTGGAAGACAACTTGATAAACTCTTGTGTAAGGCTGAACATAGACTTGGCATAAAAGCCAGAGTCAGCGTTCCTAAGTACTTATTCAAGTAAATTAAAATTTTATTTTTACTGAAAAACATGTGCATGAAATATTGACAACCAAAACCAAAATAAAAATAATAAAATACTTGAAACAACTCAGATAATCTTCAACAGAAGAACGAACAAGTTAAACTAAAGCCATGCTATCTACTGAAACGCTATTTAGTAATGTGTCTTAGTTACTCTTCTCTTGTTGCTGAGACAAATACCCAACACCCAAAGAGAAGGAAGGAAAGGTTTATTTAGCTCACAGTTACTGGAGATTTCAGTTCATATTCAGCTGGCTCCAAGCAGAGTGGCACAAGGCAGAGAGCAACCTTTCATGGTGGCGGCAAAGAAAAAGAGCAAAGGGAGAGGTAGCAGCAGCCCAAGCAGCCAGCTTCTCTTCCCTCCTTACAGTGTAATGCAAATTACCTGCCCCAGGGCAGCTGCAGCATCCACACCCACAGTAATCAATCACAAACTCTAGAAGCTTCCTCATGACTGCATGAGGCTTTGGGGGGACACCTAGACACAAACCATAACATAATGTAACCTACTGAGTTGCATAAATGCCCAAATGAACCTTGAATACATCAAATTACCCATTTCAGACCCAAAGCTCCATATTGTATGATTTGATTACGAAAGCATTCTGGAAAGGTGCAGTTATCACAACAAAAATTATATCAATGGTCACCAGTGATTGCTGAGGACAGAGTAGCTCACTATGAAGAGATGTGCAGGGAACTTCTCTTCACAGGCTCAGGTGGGGAACACACAACTCCACACACCTGAACATCCACAGAATTGTTCAATATAAACAATGAATACATGTATGTAAATTACAAATGCAAATCAAAATTTTGAGAAATTCCGAGACTCCGGAAGTTTAACATACTTCAAGCAAGAGAGTAGAGGAGAATAGGATATTGGAAGAGTTTTTTTGACTGTAAGCAAGGCTAAAGAAAAGATGAATTATACAAAACCATTGGTATAAGCTGCTTTCCATGAGATAGAAGTTCACAATTTTGAAATTTCTTTACCTAATGTACTTGGGTTGAACCAACAGATAAATTGATGTAGATGGCATTTCATGGTGAGAAAGGAAGGTTATAGGCTCATAAGGAGCCTGGGAGACTAGAACTAACCTGAAACGCAAGAGGAGAGCTAAAACTAGCAAATGAAGTCATGTTTCACTTTATGTCTTATGAATATATACAAATAGATACTGTATTTGCATATTTACATATATGATCTTACACACACACACATATTTTCTAGTTTTGTCCACTCTGAAGATCTAAGAATAATGTCATCCCAGGAATAATGAAAAAATCTGATGCTCAGATATATAACCTCTCTGACAAAAAGAATCAAGGTTCCCTAATTATACATCATGAAAAACACAAGAGAACCCTAGAACATCTTGTCCTGCCAGAAAGAAAGAGAGTTCTCAACAAAGGGCTGGTTCTATGTCAAATGGAACTGAGAAATAAACTTGAAAGAGCTCCCAAGAATCAGGCTAAATAATTTATGTAAGTAAACAAACAAACCAGGGCCTGCACTGATTATAAATCAAAGTAAACAAATCTGTTCATACTGATACTATTAAGATTCAACTAAGGAATATTTATAAAGTTTGAGGAAAATGTTTTTAGAATACAGTATTGCTTTGCCTGTCTCTGGGGACAAAATGACATGTTCTTACTCAACTCAAAAGTAAGAAAGTATGTCTGCCTTTGTTTCAATTGCTTAGGAATTATTCTAATAAAACATCAAATAAAGAGATTAGGAAAGGGGAACAGGAATATTTCAGAAACGTTCTGAAATGATAAAATCCATACATTTGATGATTAATTTTAAACCAGCATTGATAACATAACTGTGATAAATGAAAGAATCACTACACCGGCCAGGGAGATAGCTTAGTGTTCTAAACGCCTGCCTGGCAAGTGCAAGATTCTAGGTTTGATCCTGTATACATGCTGTACCCACTATACCCCTGGCACGCAGAGCCAGCTACTGAAAGTGGGCACAGTGGCACATGCCTGAAATACCAACACTGGGCAGGCTGAAACAGGAGGATCACTATTAGTCCAAGCTGTGGAGCAAGACCCTGTACCAAATGTGCATGCTTGTATTTGCACACCTATATTTCTGAGACCTGTGTTAATGTGATAAAACTAAACATTCTTAGCATTTTATTTAATGGCAGGACTAGGGATTCAGCTCAGAGCTTCATGTAAACTAGGAAAGCACTCTATCACATATTTCTTTTAAACAAAACTGAAAAGACAGTCATGTGACAGCTGTGAAGTTATTTATTTATTTATTTATTTATTTATTTATTTATTTATTTTTTATGTGTTTAGCACAGGGTCTCACCACACAGATCGGACTCAAATGATCTTGTTTTTAGCCTCCAAGTGTTGGGAATACAGGCACATGCCACCATGCCCAGTTTCTGTCACCATTTCAGCACACCCGGGGGGTGGGACTGGCATGGCCCTCCAGGGATGAACCCGTCCCTGAGTCTGCTTAAGCAGGTGCTTTAATCCACTGAGCTATCTGCCTGCTCCTTGTAAAGTCATTTTGACATCAATTCCCTATTCTGTGTTATAGAGAAAATGAGCAAGAAAAGTAATATATATTTTATAGCAAGGTAAAAAGTTTACCTTACCACTTATTAGGGTAGAGTATAAACTATAAATATTGAGACTGGATGGCTTTATTGGGGCAGTCATAGTTAAAGGGAACCTAAAAATGTAATATAGAAGCTACATAAAGAGATTGAGGTATCTTAAGAATCTTAAGTCATGACAGAGATAAAAGAACAGAGAAGTGGGAGATGAAAGGCCTCAACAGGAAGGCACTGGTGGAGCCAAAAAAGGCAGACCTGTGACACTTCACACAAACTAAATTTATACAGGTGTATTAAGGACTTAAGCATAAATGCAAAAGTTGTGGAACTTTCAGAAGGAAAATGAGAGAACTGTCTTCTTGTATTGAAATTAAGAATTCCCTAATAAAACATGCAATTACTATGTTTCTAGGATACACTTATTACCATTCAAATAGTACATTTCCTCATCACAATAACCCAAAAGAAAAAGCCTCAAAGTTAGAGAAGATATTATAACATATGAAGCTGAAAAATAGTTTAATAGGGAGATTTGTATCCTGAAAATATGAAGTCATAAAAGTCAACATGGTAGACGAGAGCTGGGAGTTCAGTTCAGCAGTAGAGCACTTTATTAACATGTGCAGAGAGACAGAGAGAGAGAAAAAGTGAAAGTGAGGGAGAAAGAGAGAGAGAGAGATCACATATCTTTCTTTTTCAACTTGAGTCCAAAAACTGCCAAAATGTTACAAAATGTTAACTGATTATCAAGGAGGACAAAGGTTCAGTTACTATAGCATCTTTTCATTTTTTTTATTGTGATGGAAACCTGCAATTTCTGGGTTTAGGCCAATATCCTTTATAGTTAATTAATGAGTCTTAATATCCTGACATAAGGGACAAGTAATTATATATTTATATACTCAGACATTAATAACTCAGAACAGTTTGGCTTAGACACAAAATGTGTTCAACATCTTATTCATTTTTGAAAAAAGTCTTAATAATAGCTAATTACATATCTGTTCAATCTGCCCAATGACAATATAAATATTTAGGTAAGGCTCAAAATAATTTATTAAATTCAAACAATAAACTAAGGGAAATCTAGAACATTTGTATTCAAGATTCAGATCCATAGTACCAAAGGTGTCCCTCCAAGTCACTAAGATGAATGTGGAGAGAGAAAGACAGGCATGGCATATAGATCCTTAAGTTACAGAGGAAAACACTTCAATAGGGACATGTGTAAATACGACCACATCACCAAACTGCAAGTGCAGACAAAAACAATGCCAAATCTGTCTTAGGGTATCAGACTGGTAATGAGTTAAACTAAAACTGTAACAGCCCATTGGTTAAAATGTAGAGGGTCAAATGGATTCAGGAGAGCTCTTTCCAGCAGACAATTTTTTCATATTCACTAGAATTTTATATTCTTTAATCCCAGCATTTCCAAAATATAAATTTATCATTCATAAATACTCCAAAGTGTACAGATGAATATGTTAGGCTTATTTTTTTTGCAGCAATTGTGATAGCAAAATAAAAAATAACCAGAAAGGAACCTTAAAGTTCTATTAAAAAAATCTGTCAATAAATAAAAAAATTCTTCAACTATCAAATGATAATGTGTTTGTACATTTGTCTCTCCACATAAACATCTTTTCTATATTATATAAATTGTATAATACTGTATAATATGTAAAATACATACTATATTGGTCAGGTCTAGTGATTGTATTCTTTAAAATTTATAGATATTTAGATAGGTGACACACTACATTTTTATTTATAAAATATGTACATATATTCCATTTGTTCAGATCTATATTTGATATTTTAAAAACGTTCTATTATATTAGTAACTTTACAAAATAATATATATTTTTGACGTATCATTCTTATGCAGCAGCTCAGTCTAGCAGAAGAATCAAAGTTGCGAAGAGGAAAAGGTGACTGGCAGCCCTTTCTAATACGAGAATGTTGGTATTGGCAAAATGTGAGGCTAAAGACACAGTCATTCAGCCACGCAAAAGCTGGTGAAAGAAGAGTCAAAGGTGAACCAAGCGGCCTGCTCCATCCCTGTCCCCATGAGGCTTCCTCGGAAGAGCCCAGAGGACAGGATGCAGGCTAGGAAAACTCGGGAAGCAAGCCCGCTCAGTTAGGGGCACGAACACACACTATGTTTTACACTGAAATGAGTCCAAATGAAAATATCTCTCAAAGTACATTCTTTCTAACTTATAACTAAAAGGAAGTATGGAACTAAGGTGATTACTCCGAAGAAAATATTAAGTGTATGACAACTTACTCCCGATTTCATCTTTGTTTAAATAGAAGGAAAAAAATAATAAAAAGATCTCCTCTATAAGTTTTTGTTTGCCTTTTTAATCTCATTGTTTCTTAACTGTATGTTTGCCTGACCAAGATGTTTGGAACGAGCAGGCGGACTCCAGAAAAACGCTCGGGACCAGGAGGGGCGCTCTTCCCTTGGGCGCATTTATTTACATTTATTTATTCTGGGAGTAGGTGTCGCTATGCAGTTGAGCAGGCCTGGAACTATTTAAATAAGCAGCCCAGGCTGGCAACTCCTGCCTCAGTCTCTTCTTGGGCTTAGAGTTTAGGTTAAGGCTGCCCTATAGGTGAAGTGGCTACTTCATAGCATTTAAATTGTGGCAAAAATAACGAATTTTGAAGACTTTGAAAGGATTGTAATACCCGAATTCCTCATTACTGACCTTTAGCTGCCCTTTTTGTCCCCCTTTTTCCGTCCCATTTGTTCCCCTTTTTGCCTTGGGTAAGTTCCTCAGAACTGTTCCACCCCCCCAGCCACATTCTGGAATGTGTGGCGCCTCCGGCCCTTACGCCGCGCGCCTGTGGGTCAACCCCCACCCCGCGATTGTTAATCGCCTTTAGCTTCTGTAACCATGCTTGCCGATCCCTGCCCCTATGTGCCTTGCAGTATAGATAAGATTATGCAAACCCCTAGTTCCTCATAGTGGCCCTCGGACCGCCCCTGCATGCTGCCCCAGCTTCTATGCCTTACAGCATGGATAAGACCCTCCAACACAGAAAAGCCCCTACACCCTACGTGCCTTACAACATAGATAAGATTATAGTGGCCCTCGGGCTGCTCCCCACATGTTGCGCCTCTCCTAATCGCATTCGGCCCCTATGCCACACCTGTGAGTCACTCCTCGCTCCTCACATAGCCATGCTTGCTGACCCCTCCCAATGTACATGCCCTAGCCCAAATTTGAAAATGTCTCCCCAATCAAATTGTCCCCGTACTCCCCTAACGGCTATTTTAGCTTCTGTGACGATGCTTGCTTACCCCTCCCAGCTTGCGGTTTTAGGGCATAAAAGCCCTGCTGCCCAGCCCTCGGGGGGCCCTCCTCCTTCTCGCATGGAGAGGCTACCCGGTGGGTACCACCTAAAATAAAGCGCTTCTTTTCTTTTGGACTTGCCTCGTTGTCATCTGATTTTTGAGTTACAA